>QFEM01001832.1:0-16932 GCA_003316205.1 Boletus bicolor
GAAATTGTGAGGGAGTTGGTAGCACGGCACGACGCTTGGATCAAGCGAGCGTGATGTACGATGTATCAGAAGGAAAAAAAATACTCGTTAGAGCAATCTCGTCGAATGGTCCTGTCATACGGGCTAGATGGAGATTTGAAGTTGTGTACTAGGAACCTAAGAGCTGGCCTTTGTTACCGGTTAGGGTTACGTATAGATAGGCCGGGAAATTTACGTCTACACAAGTTTATTTTTGGTGCCGTAACCACTCTGACTTTTGTTCTCATCACGACCAACAATGACGGACCCAGAGACCACTGGAAGAAGGTACGGAATTCGTCAACATCACGGACGTACTCACCACCGTTTTCAACAGCGGAGTCATGGACGACGAGAGCGATGAGGACGCCTCCGAAGCCCAAGCACAGATCATCGCGTCTTTGCGTGCTCAAGTGACAGACTTGTTCTCGCAGGTCACACAGCTCAACGGCAAGCTCGTCTCCTCTTATGATCGAGTGTCAGACCTCGAGGATCAACTACACGATGCCTCTTCTTCATTGCGTAATGCTTCGGTCACTATTTCCTCCCTCGAACTCGAACGGAGCCATCACCTGGCCGCTTTGAACACAGGTCTACTTGTGGAGAAAGCACATGTCACGGCAGAGCTGAACAGACTGATGGAACGCGCGACAGAGGAGGCTGCTCAGCGTGGTCAGGCCGAAACCGCACGTCATGACATTGAAAAGGACCTGGATGATCTCAGTGCGAGTCTTTTTGATCAAGCGAATACTATGGTCGCGGAGGCGCGGCTCGGCCGGGCCAAAAGCGAGCGAAAGGTGCAAGATGCAGAGCAGGCCCTCAAGATTGCGGAAGATGCCGTCAAAGACATGCAGATCCAGATGCAGTCTCTCCAAACCGAAAAAGAGGCAGCTGAACGCGATGTACAAGAAGCGAAGCTTACCATGGGTAAGGGAAAGTGGATCGAGCGCGATGATTCGCGCGTCGGTGGAATATCCGGAATCCGTTTCATGATCACGCACACTCTCTACGCTGAATTCATTGCGTTCGTTACGCACCTGAGGGGGCTGAGGATGTCACAGTCGACTCCCCCTGTTATATCGGCGCTTCTGAGCCAGCCATTCCTTGCGCGTCTGCTTTCCGAAGATTCGTATGTTATTCGACTCGCTCCTCTTCGACTGGCCTGACGACATGCATATAGTGAACCCACCGTACGGCTCGACCTCGCCCCTTCCCTGAATTGGTTGTCTCGTCGCTCAGTCCTCGCCGCGATCCACACCGGGATGCTGACTGTGGAGCCTCTGTCCTTCTCGAGCCTCGTCCAGGAGCTGCACCAGCATCCTCAGTCGATGTCCACCTCTTCCTTGTCCTGCGCTCTCTGCGGAACCCTTATTGCACGGTTGCCATCCGCGGCACCCGTTTCGCGCACCAACAACACGAATGGGGGTTCATGGTTCAAATATCCCCTCGCGCTTGGTTCTACGCAGAACCACGACGCTGGTACACCACAATCGGCAGAGTACCAACCTCCCGGGCAGGTATACATTTTCCGTCTCGCCGCTGCTACCACATCTACTCCACCACCCGCTCTCACACCCGTGCATACTTCTTCGGTGTCCATGTCTGTCATTGGCGCTTCTTCCCGGCCCCCTCTTAATGCCGTTTCGTCGTCCCGCGTACTTCAGGCACAGACACAAAATTCACCGTATCCCCTGTGTATATCAAATTATTGTTTGACAAGGCTTCGAAGTACGTGTTCGTTGTGGGCATTTGTGCGTGTTGGGATTGTGGAACGGATATGGGAGGAGGAAGTTATCCAGCCTCCCAAACCCCTTGTCAATGGCGACACCCAGGAAATGCCTTCACCGCTAACTACCCCGGACTCTGGAAATAAGCATACAAGCGCCACGACATTTCCTTCAGCTTCTGAGAAGCCTCCCGTTCCGCCACGACGAAGGAGACTCTGGGAGATGGCTAGTGCTTTGGGAGAGAGGGCTGTCAGTTGGGGCAAGGAAACTGGGGAGAATATCAAGGAGAAGGAGAAGGAAACAGAGAAGGGCAACGCTAAGATGTTACCTACCCCTCCTCCATCCCATCCTTCTGCCCCCCATCCTCATGCCGAGTCCCCCGCTTCCCGAGTAGATGCACAGGACCCGCCACCACTTCCCAAGTGCAACGTCGTCCGTGGTAGGGCCACGACTGATACACTTGTTCCCCCATCTCGCACGCAGAACGGAATTTCCGCTTCCGAGATCAAGGAGCCAGCTGCTAACGCGAACGGTCACATCGATCCAGACAAAGCAGACCCCGACGCATCTGACTCCTCAACACCCCTCGATGAAATCACCTTTGCTGCACCGACATCCGAAGCTTCCCTGCCACCGTTCACAACGTCGCATCCCGTTGCTGCTAAGCCGAGTGCGCCACCCATCCAAGATCACCTGCCGCCGCCTTCCCCACACACTATTCCGCTCCCCATGACGCCAACTACATCGAACCCCATCTCGCGCGTGACGTCTCCCGTCCCGCGTCCCCGCTCACGCCTCTCCTCTCAGGCATCACCGCCCCCGAGTACACGCCCCGCCAGTCCTGCTGTCAGCCGTCCACGCGCGGGATCCCCCGCACCCGCTGGAATCGCGCGTGCAATATCCCCGTCGCCCGGACACCCGCTCTCTGTATCGCATATTCGAGCCAAACCGTCGATACAGTCGCCGTTGGCTTCTTCGAGGCCAGCATCACCAGTTCCGACGACTGGACCTGGCGCACCGCCGCTCCCGAGACGTGCTCCTGCAAGACGGGCCGTGCCGCCGCTTCCGATGTCAGGGGGTTCGCAAGTTGCCGGGGAAGGAGGCAAGGAAGAGGCGGTGTCGGCTGCCACTGTCGATCCTATCCCTGAAGTGGATGCGCACAAGGCAGGCGAGGCAGAGCTCCCAGCGGAAACGAAGTGTAGTGATGGCGAAGAGGGAGGAGAAGAGGAAGGGAAAGGGGGAGCTGATGCCGTCAAAGAAGTAACTGTTCCTCAGGTTGAGTCTGTACCCACACCCACGACGGAGGCTGCTCTAGGACCTGCCAAGGATGTCACCGTCAGCGATGCCAACACGGCGCATGGCGAAGTGGGGGGAACAGTGAACGGTACGTCTGCGGCTGTCGTCTCGGATCCGCTCCCTCCACGTGTCTCGGAGGGCGATGGTCGCACGTCTATGGACACGACGAGCACAAAACAATCTTCGAGCACTGAGGGCGAAGGTTTCGCGAGCAATGCGACGTGGGAGGAGCGTACGTGGAAGGAGTTGGTGAGGTTAAAGGAAGACATGTTTTGGGCGCGGATTGGTGGGATACGTGCGCTTCAAGGATGATGATTGATGATCGGTGTAGATTGGTGTTTTGTTCGGTGTGTGCATGTTAGATTAGATTCTTCTTTTCTTTTCTTTCTTTGGTATATCTGTAATAAGTACACGAAATAATGCTTCCGTACCGGGAGATCCATGATGTGTTCTAGTGAAACATATTACTGTATGCTTACATATAGGAACACATGCTACATATCTATATTCTAGGAGAACCTCGTACCTCGGCTAACCTAGAATGCCCACTCAGGGAAGGTCAGAACTCGAAAAGTCGCCTGAGTGTTGGAAGCGTTCCAAAAACGAAAGAGTGAGGGAGTTCAGTCGTGCCGGCTTGTCAGGATGGCCATTGGGTATCAATTGCATCACCTCTTTGAACATCGAAATTGACTTCTCCAGGTTAACAATGTCACTAAAGCGTTGATAGCGAGTCAACAACGAGTGAATGAGGTTGTTTAGCAGCCTCAGCCCAGGCTTGTTTAGATGACCATCAGGGATGAATCGCACTGCATCCTCGAGGATCGAAATCGACTTCTCCAAGTCGGCGATATTGCCAAAGCGCTCATAGCGTGTCACCAACGAGGTACTGAGGTTGTTGAGCTATGAAGGCTTGTTTGGATGTCCATCAGGTGTGATTTGGACCACAGCCTCTCCCAGCGAGGTCAATCTCTCCAGATCGACGACGTCTTCGAAGCGCTCATAGCGAGCCAACAATGTGCGTGCAAGGTTGTTTAGCCAGAGCATTCTCTGGACGAGGATTAGGTGTGAACTGTACTGCTTCCTCTTCCATTCAAATTGATTCCTCCGGGTCAACGACGTCTCCGAAGCACTCATAGCGAGCCAACAACAAGTTGCCGAGGTCGAAGGTCAGCCAGCCATGAAGGGTTGTCGATATGGCTGTCAGAGGTAAATTGTGCTACGATCTCCAGCATAGAAATTGCCTTCTCAGGATCGGCAAGGCCACCAAGGAACTCGAACCTAGCACAGAAAAGAATGCCAAGGTGGTTGAGCAAAGCAGGCCTGCGGGGATTCGGATAAAACATCCACTGCAAGACGCTGTCTAACCTTTGAACCTCCCCATCGTCGTCAGGGTCCTCTTGATGGTTTGGGGAACCTCCGTCGACTGGATCAACTGGGACTTCACAGCGCTGCCGAGTGTAAGGATTGCTGCGTGGTATGGAACGTTTTACCCTCCTCCCCGTCTGCCTCGTCGTCTTCCCTTTGGAAGCGAACTTCGAGAGTTATTGCGAGACCAAGTAATGTGAATGAATGATCTGGATGGCCACGACGGCGGAGATCGAGTGCAACCCATACAAATTGATTGACATGTCAAGATCGGGGGACACATCGTTCACTCAGCAGTAGGTCGATCTGGCGGTGACTTGGTTAAACAGAACAGTGGCACGACTGGGATGGACCAGTGGACACAGGTCTCAAGCATGTTCGAAATGTCTGGTAGACTCGTCGAGATCTTGTCGCCCTGGAGTTCGCGATAACGAATGAGTGCACGATGTCCCCTGTCCGTCAACTCCACTAGCTGGCGCATCTCTTCTGACTGGCGGCTAAATGACACAAGATAAACATGTGTTCAACATTGAGCTAACGCAGACCGCTCACTCTTGAGGCAACTGCGCATTCGTCCCAACCATGCACCCGCTCCTTGATCTCGAATTCAAGAGAAGAGGGTGAAAAGATAACCTGCTCGTCGCTTTGTTCCAACCATTCGACAGCTACGCAATGGTATTTGGGTCACGGTGCCCGAAGGAATTGGAAATGAAATTGCTCACGATCATCAAGCTGTCCCTTGTGCAAAGAACCTCTTCGTCCCCCAGCTTGAACGATGCAAATGCTGCAAGAGATACCCTCGATGATCGACCCGAGGGCCTTGCGCCTCGTTGCGCAAATGGCAAGCGACATGAACAGGATGATGCTCACAATACGATCTCGTCATCCCATTCAACCATATCCTTCAAGCCTACGACATATGGGGCCTGTTCGAAGTTCGCTTGGTCACGTTTTCGCTTTTTACTGAACGTACCCAACAGGGTCGATACGCCTCAGTCTTATGTCAACATCTGTTGCGCGGATGTCTGTCCCCAGATATAAGCCGTCACTTATTTAATCAATGTAACGTTCGTTCGTCACAAATCATGTTCAAATCATCGCCAAACCCGTAGGCTTCTTCAAAAGAAAAAAAGAAACACGAGGTCACTTTCGAGGGGTCGTGAACAAGTCGTAAGAAGAGTGAAGAAAAAAAAGATCAACGATAAACCGTGAGGCACGAAGAGAGGAGTGCCTAAAACGCAGCGTCGCGAGAATGTATGTCAGCGTTATCCGAGAGGACGTTCGTAGCAATGTGATGGGAAAAAAGAGAGGGTAGAATGTAATAGGGTTGGGTGGGGGTACTAAGTGGAGTGAATTGGTACTTTCCACGGGGAGCAGAGGGTGGGTAGATGGGTAGATATGCAGGAAGTGAAAGTGAAAGAGGGAGGGCGATGACGATCAAAGAAAAGAGGAACTCGAGAACAGTGCTATATCAGACGCTTCGCCGAGTCATCCATACGCCACAATCGTGGGGTGGTCGGTAGGTAGAAATGGGGATGGGAGTGCAATCGTGTTCCAGCGAAAAGAAAGAAAAAAAGATAGAACAAGGGAACGACATCCATTTGTATTCACTTGCCGCCTTGTGACGCCTGCAGGATCAATGCCTTCTCCTTCAGTAAGGAAGGGTAGCTATCCATAAGGTGGGCGAGCGCCCTGAGATCGTCTTGATCCAACAACGCAATAGTCAGTTTTGGCTAGAACGGCAATGGTCACAGTCCGTCCAAGTATAGCTCATAAAGGGGGATAGAGTTGACTTACCGCGCCCTTGATACCATATGACTTGATGGCTCGGAACCTGTGTCAAAACGATGGCTTCAATGAGCACTCACAGAGAGCATAAGGAAAAAGGCACGTACAGTTTGTCACCTAGTTGCTGCTTTTGGGCATGTATAGGTTTGTCGAGGAGTCCGTCGATGAACTCGTCGGTCGCCTTCATGACTAATGGATCAGACTTGGGCAGTGGAAGGCCAGTCGTCGAAGAGGAGTTCGCAAGCTGGATGATCTCTGCGGCGGGCAAGCGCGCCAAAGAAGCGATCGTATGGGAACTCGAGCTTGGGGTCACAGGCACGGGTGACGACGCTGCAGACGGCCCACGTGACGACAGCGCAGGTGTTTGCGGCGAGTCCTCAAGTGGGGCCGTGGAAATCTTCTTTGCCTGGGGCGTTACAGGCACTGGTGCAGCAGACGACTGGGCCTTGGGCTCTTCCGCATCAGAACTCTCCAAGACCATCTTTGCGTCCGCGATCTTGACTCTAAGAACTTCGACGTTGAAAAGACACATCGCTCTCTCTCGCTTTGGCAAACTCATGAGCAATTCTACAAGTTCGCTTTGTCTAGATGATTCGATCTTGGCGACAGCAATGGCCATACGATCCTTCTCGGACGTGGGCGGAACGGAACCAGAGGGCGAGGAAGTACGTGGAGGCGTAGATAAGGACGCAGAGATGGAGATAGGAGTCGAAGGATGCTCCGGAGCCGAAGCTGTTGCAGCCAACTGGGTCGGATCCAACAGACGGGAGTCTTGAGAGTTCGCGGGCGATGGTGACTTGGCGGGGGACGGTGTCTTGGGCTTCAAGGCTGCGCGCGCGCTCGCAACTTGTTCCACGAGCTTAGAAGGGTCCTGAATACCCGCCACAACTTCGCTCAGAGACAGGCTGACAAGAGACTCGACAACTGCGTCAAGTTCTTTTGCCGAGACACCCTCATTCGCTTTGATGCGTCTGCTCAGTTCGCCCGTGAGCACCTCCTTTCTGACAACGGGTGAGAGCGCTGCAAGATCATCATAGCGCATGGGGAGATTGAGGGTACCGGAGAGAGCAGCCTGTAACGCGTGAGTCAGAGTTGAAGGAGGTAGGACAAACCCTTACATTATAGTAGCTACCAGAGCCTCTTCTACCCCTATCAGCGCGATCGACTCCGATGACAGGAGAACCAAGCACCGAGGAAGGGTGCCGGGGACTGGAGAAAACGACATAACTCTCACCACCCTCACTTGCGGTCGGGCTTGTCGCACCACTGGCACTCCGTGGGTGGCCGTTATGACCGAAACGCTGAGCCAATTTCTCCTGGCGTAATTGCTTGGGTTCGTGTAATCTGACGACAAGTTGTTTCGAACCAAGAAGCATGCCGTTCATAGCATGCATTGCGGCGGCCGCTACGGATGGCGATCAGCAATCAGATGCTGCAAGACGGTCTAATGCCAACCTTGATCGGGTGTTTGATAGGAGACGAAGCCGAACCCGCGACTCTCGCCATTTTCGTTGCGCATTACTCGTGCACTGAGAAATGATTACAAACAAGACATGTAACAGTATATGCAATTTACCTAACAATTTGTCCAAACTAGATGTACCGATGGATAAGAAGCCAAAGCCCGAGAGAGTGAGCATTTACCTGACGAAAATGAGTGAAGAGTCCATTCGAATCAATGTCCGGGTCCAGATTCTGTTTGAAGAAACAAACATTATGAAGGTATCTTCAAGAGTGAGCACATTCGGAAGTCACCTTGCAGAATAAATTGCATGGGTCTATAAGACCACTGTGACTACTTGAACCAGGTCCACTCAAGGGTGCGAGTTGAACTTGTTGTCCTGGGCCATGGACAAAAATGGGGGCCCGGGGTGGAGCAGCAAATGGATGAGCACGGGGAGGGGAATACTGCGAGGTGGTGTTAGATGGTGGAAACCTAAATAAAAAGTGTATTACCTGTGTGGGGTAAGGATACACAGAGCCAGATGGTACGAAGGTGGGAGCGTGAGCACTAAACTCGGTGGCACTGCCACTAGTCCTCCTGCCCTGGTATACTGTTACAGCGATATTTTGACCATCCACTTCGAAGCAATGCATTGCCTCCTCGGCAATGCGTGCATCCTCTTCACGCCAGAACTCTACGACTCCGGTATCACTTCCAAATCCAGTCTGCGTGCGAACCGACGCTAGAGCACCGTAAGGTCGGAAAAGGTCATACAACTGGCTATCGGAGAAGCCACTCGGGAGATGCTTCACGAGACGCGGTAATGCGGAGGGAGGGGGGAGCGATGTGGGCGGTGAGGTTGGAGGGTATGGTGAGAGGACGAGAAGTACGGGGGGTTGAAGGCCTTGAATGGGACGCGACTGCAAAGTGGCCAGAGCTTTTTCGGCTATAGAAGAGTGTGTCGATGACTAGAGACACATCACACACGATAAATAATCACACCTTTCTCCAGGAACCTGAACTCCATCGTTCCAGAGAGCGGGCAGCTGGTACCGTCGCGTGGAATGTTAGGTCTGAAGGGCGCACAAGACTGAAAGGTAATCGCGAGATTCTCATCCGCAATATAAGGAGGGAGATTGGAGATGTACAGTAGGGGGTCGTGAATATATGGGTGGGGCTGTGGGCCATCGCTTTCTTGCAACGGAGGGGAGGCATATCCAGAAGCCATCTTGATTATCGGCAACGGTTGACTACCTAGTTGTAACTGCAAAGAACAATTAGGTTATAATTCCGGACAAAACCCAAGTTGAACATAGACGTACCCTTTGGCAAGCCAACAGCCCGTGCTGGACGTCGAGGTGCTGGTCAACGCCTGCACGCTGCCACCAGAAAATTCGCGACGCGTGGTAATATTACATCAGCAACCCGCCTCTGCCAGAAACACCGCACGCGACCTCGAGAAACGGGACAACACGGTGACCGTAAGTTCACGTTCGCGCTAGACCATCCCAAAGTGAATGTAAGTTGATCCTGAAATCCGTGTCTCTCCGTGCAAAGAAGGGGTACTCACTCGTCATGCGTCATGCGCCACCTGTGACGTTCGGGAAATTGTCATGACGCTGGTAGTACAGTGACCTTTGGAAACTCTACGGAATTGTCCCGCGTAGTAACGGCGAATGCGTCCTTGGATATTATGGGACATACCTCGTTTCAAGGCCGGTCACCAAAACCGTTCCGTCGAACTGCGGAATTCTCTTGTCAGTTGTCACCCCCACGAGTCCGATCTCACAGGGAGCAGGGTCCCCGAAATTGCGGATTGCCGCACCGCAGGTCCACTTATTGGACGACCCCCTCTCGGGGCTTCTTCCATCGTATTTGCAGTGAAATCCGGTCCTTCGGGAATCCGACAAGCCGACACCATATTACCCTTGGGTGCTGACTGTGCCCATTTCCGCATACGACCCACCATATATGCTTCCGTTGGGATTGATCTCAGGCGCACAAAAAAAATGAGTCCTCGGCTTCCGCATAAAACGTACGCGCTGGGTGCTCCGGTCGATTTAACTTGACATTGTATTGGCAGTTGAAATCCACGGAAAACCGCGGTATGCCCAGAGAGGGGAAATCTCGTCGAGGTAAGTCTGCGCAGGCTTCATCCTGTGATTACCAGTAGTACACAGTTTTTGCGATTCATGCATTATTTTTATGCAACACAGGTGCGCGAAATTCCCTTCGCGCATTTGCGCGCCGTAACGAAGTTTATGCAGACCTCTACTCGGTTCGTTCTATGATCAGGCCTAGATCATGATGCTGACTTGACGTTCTACCGGGTTCTGTGCCGCGACGTAGATATCTTGAACTGCTCACGATTCATGGGAAGATGCTTCGTTGTGGCAAGTCTAGCGGGATTTCTTGTCGAGGTAGGTTTGCGCAGGTTTCATTTATGGTTACCGGAGCTTGTATACAGCTTTTGCGATTCATGCATTATTTTTGTACGACACAAGTACGCGAACCTCCCCCGCGCATTTACGTCTGATCTCAATGATCGTTTCTCAAAGCGGAAACGTGTGGAAGATGGTGTCGTTCTATTGGTGAACGACATCGCCAACGCGAGCTATCTTGAACTCGTCTATACGGACCTCTCCACCCGGTTTTTATTTTTATTTGTTTGTCAAGATCAGTGTATGGTCGGGGTTACAAACCGTATAAACACTTGACTATTGCTTGACTAGCGGATCCTGCGGTCGGGCCACTTATCTAATGTATTCGTATGCTCCCATTCTATGAGGCCTAGACCATGATGGCTTGACGTTCTACCGGGTTCTGTGCCGCAACGTAGATGAGCCGCTCACGATCCATGGGAAGATGCACCTTCATTGTGGCACGTGGGGCCCGTCCGCAGTTGATGTTGGGACCGTCGTCGTACAAATGAACACATCCTTCTAGTTTTTCCACCTCGATTTTCGAGTATCCTAACACAGTACGGAACCCGCCACTGACGGTGTGATAGGAGTTTACGATTATTGGAACGTGCGTGGGACTCGCATCGGCTGGGTGTGCCAACCGAGCTCCAATCTCCCAACTTTGATCTAAGAAAAGATCACCTGATGGAGTTGTTTAAAGGTGGTATCTGATTGGGTGGTTATTTCGATTCGAGTGCCAGCCCCTTCCCCGGAGAACACGCGCCAGACTGATAAACATGAGGAGCGACAGAGGGAGTAATAACATTCACCCTCCAAATCAGTCCAAGCAAAGCTCATACCATATAAATACAGGCATCCTGCGTGGTCCCGTTACAATGTTCTCTGGTCTGACGTCGTGTTTCGACCCGTTGCACAACTCCGTCAATCAGATGAGGTGTCTTCAAGGGTATGCGATGGGAACACCGAGAAGGTGCCTGAGCGAACGCGGGACTTATGTTCACTGTTTGCGATGTGCGATGTTGTTCTGCACATCTCTTTTAGCCTGGGTGTTTTTCGACGGGATTCTTTGCGTGTGCCGGCCAATCGATACATCCTGATCTTATGGGCAAATTGAAGAACGAAAGGCCGTGGCGTTTGTGGTTTGGTTTGGTTTGGTTGGCCACGGAAAGTGTACAACATGGAGTTTCAGGTGCCGAGCGACTCGGAGTCGTCCCATTCAGTCCTGACGTGATGATCGCGCCGAACTGAGTGTATATCGCTCATTCCAAGCATTCATCTTCATGAGCGCGGTTCAAAGCCAGGCACAACACTACATGCTCCTCATGGTTTGTTGGGTTTACCCGCAACGCAGTTGGACCAAAAGAAGGAAAAAAGTACACACCACGAAGAAGGGCTTCGCATGTCCCACTGACTGGCTTCGTTGTCCAGTAATGGTTGGTTGGTCCCTTGGGCATATTGTGCCAGCGCTGACACAGGCAAAACCGTAGGTAAAATGGTTTCAGGTACCTAAAGGTGTACGTGCACGGTGGGTCAACAGGACCGAGCAAGTAGTAGCGGCTACTAAATGTGCATGATGATTGCTACGATGTTGAACTCTTACCACCGGTCCGTGACACGAGCCCGAGGTCATCGACAACGATGACGGCAAAAGCATGACTCCGATATTGAATACCGAGTGGTTCAAATCTTCAATTGCCAATCTGCAAAGACAGTGTGTAACGTTATCGCTTGACGACTCTACCACCGACCACCGACCATTTGAGAGCTGTGATTGGAGGACAGCCGGTCAAAAAAGGAGATCCAGGGTCGCCGCTGCGCTAAAACTGAGCTAACCCAAAATAAGATGCTAAACCAGCAGTGAATCAGCGCTTAGGTCTGCGGATGTAGGTCGTTGAGATAATTGGGTGAAGGCTAGCAATCTGCAGAGACATGTTTGAACTTTGTAACGTTATTTGCTTGGTGAGCCCAACAAGCGTCGCATCTGAGACTCGCAGTTTCTGATTGGAGTGACGAAAAAGGAAACTTGACGACATGGTGTACCGGGTCATCGCCCCGCGCTGGTCATGTAAATATGTCCGAAACGTACAGTCCCTGAGCTATTCCAAACCGAGTGCTCGCAAACGCCGCGTTTTCATGTTTTTGGTTTGTAGATTAGTATCGATGAAGAATCGACGACACCACGCTAACCAAAAAAAAGCTGTTGGTGAGTCTGCTGTTGTGCTTGAGAACTTGGTCGTGTCACCCTTCGACGTTTAGTGCGGAGGTAAATCACTGAGAAAACATCCTCCAATTCACAATTACAAAGCAGGTGAATTTGGGCTCGTTATCTTGCAAGTCAGCACATGGTCCAGGGGCAATAGATTCTCCGAATCCGCAGCGCCCCTTTGACCAGCAGGTCACCGAAGATGAGAGGGAAGACGGAGATCTAGAAGCCCCATGCTATTCATAGTTCGGAATAAATAATGCATCAAGCAAATATAGGTCAAAGCGATGACCAAAGTTGAAAGTACGGTTTAGTAGAGAATGAATATAAATACCGCTCTCGAAATCGTCAACTACATACTAATCCACAGAGACTCGTCACCTCTTGCAGGTCAAATACGCTCATTTCGGTTTGCAACGTTATTGCTTTGCGGAGGTTTGATCGGAGGAAGCCTACTGAAAGGGAAATTTAACTGCACGGTTCCTAATGAGAAGAAAAAATTGGGTGGTTTCCATATACATCGTCCTGGGTTTGCTGATTGCGGCACGCAGGAGTTAGCATTCCCAAACTCTACTTGTTTGGGCGGCCATGTTTCCGGCAATTGGAGCCATGATGAAAATACGCCCACGCCGGAAATGTGCACCACCTCCGACCCTGCTCCCAATTAATTGGTTCCCAACGTAAGTGCGCCGCATCTTAGGGTTATAGTATAAAAGGTCTTTGGAAATAAGGCGTCCCTGCGTGTAAATTTTGTCTACCCTTCCGCTCGCCAGGTGCTCCCAGTAGAATATCGAAACGATGCACTCGTGGTCTCTCCTTTCTTCGTTAGCTATCATTGCTTCGGCCGCTGCTCAGTCCAACCCATCGGCGTCTTCTTCTGCCCCTACAGCTACACCCACTGTGCCCTATGCCAGTGATGATCCAAACTCTTGGTTATGGACAGCGGACTCGATGGACGTCAATCCACAGCCCGTGCGTGGGGGACTAGGGGGCGATATTCTCGGCCCGCAGAACACCCCGATGCAGTTAGAAAATTCAGATGCACTTGCCCCTCCAACGACGGACAATGGCGACGTGTTAGTGGGATTCCCCAACCCTGTCTCTGCCTTGCTTACATGGATCATCATAATATAGCGCCAACTATAAGTGGCCATTTGCTCTCAGTCACAACCGTCTGCAAACGGGTGGTTACGCTCGCCAGCAAAATAGTTTGTACCTGCATGAGGTATATTTTGGCAGAGGAACTGATTGATCCTAGTGAACCAAATGCCCGTCGCCACTGCTATCGCTGGCGTAAACATGCGCCTAGAAGCTGGCGCCGTCCGGTAAGCATTGTAAAATAGCTGTGACAATTTGGGTTCTTATAGACATATAGTGAAATGCACTGGCACACAGATGGCGAATGGTCTTATGTGATCTCAGGTTACCTGCGAGTCAGCTGTTTCACTCCCCAAGGTCAAATATACCTCCAGGATGTGGTATGTCATGGAGCTGTAATGCATTCTCAGCCGTCCTGATGGCCCAATAGGGGCCTGGAGATTTGTGGTACTTCCCTGCCGGATACCCCCATAGTATCCAGGCCAAGAACACCACCGCTGAAGGTGCCGAGTTCCTTCTGATCTTCGACAACGGTGCCTTCAGTGAGGACTCTACCTTCTTGCTTACCGTAAGCATTCTCGTCATCTCCAATCTGCTTCAAATAAACTGTCATACAGGATTGGTTGGCACATGTTCCAAAGGAAGTTATCGCCAAGAACTTCCAGGTCAATATATCGGCATTCGATTACATCCCAAGCAAGGAGTTGTATATCTTCCCTTGTATGGTACTATAACACGTCCCTGCGAACCTTTCTGACCCATGTGTTTTTTCTTAGCTACTCCCCCCCCTGAGGATTTGTATAGTGACATGGTTGTGCCGAATAACACTCCACTGAACTACACATTCCCCTCTTCCAAGTTGAGTGCCACACAGGCACCTGGAGGCTCGTACAAGATCGTCGATACCCAATTATTCCCTGCATCTACGACAATCTGCTCGGTAGAAGTTACCGTCGAAGTCGGTGGCTTGCGGTATGCATATTTCATTCCTTTGAATACGAAGACTTGGCTGACCAGCTTTATGCAGTGAACTCCACGTAAGTAATTTCTGTATCATTCATCTCGAATCTCGAATCCCAATCTCCTGTACAGTGGCACCCGACGGAACCAGAATGGACCTTCTTCCTGTAGGTTTATACCATTAACGGCAGGATTCTAGTCTGATTCGCCATGTAGTAATGGCACCGCTCGCATCACGGCTTACGCTTCATCGACCAACGCACAGACATTCGACTTCCAGGTATGAATCACCGATATTAGTGGAATGATTTACCAAGGGTGATAATCCAGGCTGGTGACATTGCATACATCCCGCCTTCGTATGGTTTGTCCCTTTCCAGCACGATCCTAGATCAAACGGACTGACGGAGTTTCATCCCAGGCCACTACATCGAGAACACCGGTAACTCGACCTTGCACTTCCTCGAAATTTTCCGCTCAGGTTTGCCCGTTCAAGTCTGCATGTTTTATTCCCTGACTGTATCTGTTCCAGGTGTGTTCGAGGATGTCTCGCTGAGCCAGTGGCTTGCGTTTACGCCACCTGAGCTCGTGAAAGCCCACCTCAATCTAGATGACGCCACCATCGCCAAATTCTCCAAGGTTAAGCAAGAAGTCGTTGGTCCCGCTCAGCCGATTGCATAACCAATGCATTGAATTATTTATGTAACTTTAAGCGATTTATTATCTCGACCCTACGATCTTTTTCTTTCCTTTTTTTTTGTTAACAGATAGCGATGTTGAGGGGTAAGGTCGGCACAGGTACTTGACCGATATAAAGCTTGGTTAATTCAGGGTGGCTCAGGATCATGTACATGCCTGTGATCCGTGTGTCCCTTACGATGTGAATATGTACCATGCTGCAACGGATTTCCAAATTTGATTTATGACAATACGGTTTTATGTCGCACGGTGTCAACACAGTGCTGTCACTTGTGAGCTTGCCCTGCAATGAATGCTGTATATGTATGTGTTTCGGATCCGAATTTAGGGATGCCAACCGAGCGCCACTCATATGTAATAGAGTCTAAGTTACCGAAGTCGCAGGTCTTCTGTCTGTACTAGACTATCGACTTGGCCTGGGCCAGATCTCGTCCAATGACCTAGTGATGATATTACGGCCGCCCAGTCACGACTAGCTGGAGGGGCATCCCACTATCTGCAGACAGTCTCGAGAGTCGACTCTTATATCCCGCTGAGGTGAGTCCGCTGTGATTGCCTGCGTGTTTCCAAAATGAGCAAAAAACTCAGTCAAAAATAAAAGCTGACAGTAATGCTCCGTTTTCCAAACTGACTCAGATCACCGTTTTGCGCCCTCTGTCATGTAAGTGCACATATTGGGATCAAGGGGGGGAACGTGAATAGAAAAACAAAACGATACATATTCGGGATAGGCTATGGGCTATGGTGCAATGGTATCCGATCCATAGGTGTGGCGCTTCCGACTAATACGTTAACTGGCGTGTTATGTATGTGATGGGAAGAAAGGGACACCTGAACTCTGACTAGCGGACGATGCGCTTGTAGCCAATCATCGATGTAGTCGGGACTGATACTTATTACTGAAGTGCTTGTGTTTCATGAAATGGTACTGAAGATGTATGTGCCGGATCATCGATCATGGGGGAAGAGGGTACACAGTGCATGATCCGTGTACCGAGGTGACTGGTGCGAGTATGATTACAGATTCGACGCTGTGGGATGTATCATGTCGCTGCGTCATAGATCAGTTAAGAGACGAAACCACAGCCAGCGCAAGGGAGGTAACCAAGTTTTTTTTTGGCCCACCTTGGTTCCCGTGATTCCAAATATAGGAGCAGGCGCTCGACCCGAGGGTTATTGTTAGAAGGCGGGCCGCATTATGATGGATGCCAGTTTCCGTCACGGAGGGTGTATGTCGTGTGGAGAGGCCGAAGGCTCTTGGGCAGATTCTGCCCATGTTGTTGGGACCAACGGCGGGTGCAATAGAACAACATTGCTTGGTAATACCTACTCCCACCCCCAAACAATACGTTTCCCTATTTTAGATGACGACCGGAGCAACAACCGTTTTGTTCTTCCATCGTCGAGGCCAGTCGTTGTTAGAGAGGTCTCGTGGATGGGAAACCGTGACCTGGGAAATCTCCCACGGAAGATTTGACTAGAACTTACCAGGTGGGCGGAAGAACGGCCCGGTTAGCATTATCATTGGCGGAGTCGGAAGACCGCAATTCCAGTGGGGGTGTAGATATATCTTGGCTGTAACCTCCGGCGTACAGTTGCACGCCGAGCAAATGGGCGTAGCCTCATTATCTGTGACTTTCATTTCTACATCACCCATCGGCCGAAGAGGGATATAAGTGGTCTAAACCAAGCTACCATCGAGCGGCGAGTAAATGGAGCGGCCAAGACGAGCTTCGCGAAACGGTGGCAATAAGAACACCTCTGAGACGGCGACTCGTTGCTAATCGACGCTAATCGCTAATCCAGTGATCAGGGTCCAAGACCATGGTTATGGATAGTGTCACCTCCGGCGGCGGAGGAAGTAAACCGAATCGCATTACCTAAGCCTGTTTGGGGGTTTCCACGTGATGT
>QFEM01001877.1:0-27944 GCA_003316205.1 Boletus bicolor
TGCTCAAGGCAAAAGGAGGCTATACCAAGTACTAATATACCTTGGAATTCAAAAGCTCAAAAACTGTCGCAATAAGATCACCATATTGAAATAGCCATATCTCAGGCGCCTCTGGGCCGAATTACATACTTCTTTGATCCATATATAGCCAGGGGTGTGAGTCACATTTCGCCCCACTACCACTAAGCGAGACTCCCATGCCCTCGGACACTACAGAGTGAACACTTCAAAATAGACAAACATTGCAACAGTTTTTGAGGTCACTGTATGGTAATGGTGTGGTGATTTGGGATGGTGGTGGGTTGGAGAGTGAAAGAAGGATATTTTGCTCATCAAAATTGGTGCGTTCTGAGATAATTATGCGCTTGGTAGTCAGGTTGTAGAATTTCCATCCCTTGTAACCATCTGGATACCCAATGAAGACACATTTCTCATAGGGAGGGCACAGAGCGCTGCGTTTATCCTTCTGGATATGCACATACGCAGTCGAACCCCACACACACAAGTGGGAGACATCTGGTTTGTGTCCATGCCATAGTCCATAGGGTGTAGCATCATCCAAGGCAGCTGTGGGGCATCAATTACAGACATGAACTAATGCTGCAAGTGCCTCGCCCCAGAAGGCCATGACAAGGCCTGATTCCTTGAGCATCACAGTAATCTGCTCAGAGAGGACACAATTTGCTCGTTTGGCCACCCCATTCTGCTGTGAGCATGCATGGACAGTATCCTGGTGTGCAATTCCACTCTCTGTGCTGAACTTGAGCATGGCATTGCTTATGTACTTGCCACCCTTGTCATCTCGTAGAGTTTTAATCTTTCGCTTTGTCTGGTTCTCTGCAAACACCTTGAACTGCTTAAAGGCATTGAAGATGTCCGATTTGGCACGGATGGGTAGTACAAAGTGATATCTGGAGTAGTTGTTGATGAAAGTGACCCAGTAGCGATAACCAGAGAAGGTGGGATAGGGCACTTGATGGACATCTGAGTGCACAAGTTCCAGAGGGCAAGAAGCACAAGACTTGGAGCTGGGAAATGGATTTGCGCTCATCTTGCCAGCCAGGCATGGCTCACAGATTACATCAGGAAGTGACTTGCTATCGAGCTTCATCCCAGTGACCATGTTGCACTCATGGAGGGATTTGATGTCAGCAACATTATGGTGAGTGAATCTGCGATGCCAGAGGGACAAATTGAGTGGCACTGTGGTTGTAGGGTGTGCATACTCAGTCACAGGCTCAGTCGTGCCATCCAAGAATGCAGCATTGTGGCCATTGATGGTGGCGACGAAGAGTGGTGGTCCAGATCCTCAAGAGAAGGTCATGTGGGTCGCATTGATATTGACAATAAAGGAGGAATGGCAAGTGAGATATAGGACAGAGAGGAGGTTATTGCAAAGCTCAGGACATGCAGGACATTCAAAAACTCTACTGATCGACTACTCTTCCCATCTATCACAGGGTGAAACACCACAGAGCCAACTCCAGCTGAATAAATGATGGTATTATCAGTGAGCTTGATTAGGACACATTTGGGAGTATAATTGTGCAGCCAATGGCGATGGGGGGTCATATGAGAAGTGGCCCCCGGATCTGCATTCCAGTCATGGTCAGCATCGAGTTGGAGAGGCAAGAATGGATCAGAGGGATCACTGGAACGAGGACTTGCATTGCCTGCATGCTCAACAACATCCTCAGAGGTAGTGGGAGAGGCAGTGGCTGCCTGGGATTTCTCAGCCTTCTTGTCCTTGCCCTTGTTCGACTTGTAGTACTTCTTCACTCTCTGAAGGAAATAGCACTTGCATTGGCAGTGCCCTGACTTCTCGCAGAACTCACATGGCACATTTTTAGTGCAGCTACAGCCAGATGATGAAGTAGAGAGTGCTGAGTTTGTCACGGAAGATGGGAAAGCATCAGAGTGAGGGAGGCGATTGATTTCCTCTGTCTGGAAAGCGACCTTGACTTTGTCCTTATTGAGGTCTGTGAGGAGGGCAAGTGAAGAAATGAAGTTGGAGTATTCAGGACCAAGGGAGCGAATCATTGCCATGCAGGTGAGCTCGTCATCCAGAGTTGCAAGGTCCAATGAACCAGAGCGGAGATCCTTGATCCTTAGCATGGTTTCTTCGACTCGAGCTGCAAGTGCAGGAAGGGACTCCTCAGGACACTTCCGGATGCTGAAAAACTCATCATAAGCAACAAAACAACTGCTGGCCTTCTGCTGCACGAAGATCTTCTTCAGTGTGTTCCAGGCCTTTGTGGGATCATCCTGGTTAGCTCAGATGTGGACTCGCTGGTCGGGCACAATATTGAGCATTAATTCACCAGCTGTCTTGTCCTGCTTTATGTCCCAAGCAGTCTGCTCTGTCCCAGGAGTAGTAGGACAAAGTTCCTTCCCATCAACGAGTCTCCAGAGGCCCCTTGAGTGAAGGAGGGCCTTCATCTCTTCGCTCCAAGTGACATAGTTCATTCCAGAGAGAGGCTGGATGCGATGGGAATGCTGTTGGTGTTCTGAGGACATGACAAGATGTGAGAGAAGTGGGGAAGTGAGAAAGAGCGATGAGAGTAGGACAGTTGTGGAGTAGGACAGTTTTGGTAGGGCAAAAAAATTCGTCGAGGAACACAAGCTATTTGGGAGTGTCTAGAGCGCAGGGCTCATAACCTGTTATCAGCTGGAACCACTCAGCTGGAGTCCTCTGTCAGAAACTGGAAAAAGCGCTGACAGAGAAACTCTGACTATAGACAGTGTGGAGAAACAAACACAAACACTCAGCCACACTGTGGCTGATGTCTAAATATGGAAAACTACTCTAAAAGTGCAAAGTGTACAATCACAATCTAACAAAAAAAATAGTCCCTGACCTCCGTAACTCTGCGTGGGAAGGACGTCACAGTGATTCTGACTGTGCACCAAAGGAGATTTGTCTCAACACATCTGCTTTCTCTGATCACAAGTCTCTTATGCCCTCCACTTCACTTGCCTCTTATCCTATCCCTCCTTTTCCTGCACTTGTAGACTCAGGTTCCTCCAATTGTTTCATCGATACTGCCTTTGTTAATAAACATAAACTTTCCACATACCCTATGCCTCCACTCCAACTCTGCCTCTTTGATGGAACCATGAACAGCACCATAACTCGAGCCATAAACCTCTCTGTCCATTTTCAAACTGGTGATATCACTCTGACGATGTTATATGTCACTCCACTGGATTCCTCCTATTCCCTTGTTCTAGGACACAACTGGCTCACCTGCCACAATCCATTGATTGACTGGGTTTTGAGCAGTATCTCTTTCTGTGCACTTGAACAGAGTTTGCCAGCAACTCTGAACTCTCCTCTGCAGCCTATGGCTAAACCAACTCCATCTGATCCACCGCATTTTTCCGACTGCAAGGCACCTCCAATTGTGCTCATCAGTGCATCCACTTTCACATTTGCTTGTTGCCTCAAGGGTTCCATGCAGTTCAGTATGCAGATTTGCCCTCAGGAGAGTGATCTCCATTCCACCTCCATCTTCTCCGATCCCTCTCATCTCTCTAGTGTTTCTCTGGAGTATCACGGCTTCGCCAATGTCTTCAGCAAAAGCAAAGCCAATATGCTAGCTCTGTATTGTGAACACAACTTAAAGATCGATCTGGAGGATGGCATTTCACCTCCTATCAGAACTACATACTCCCTTTCTCCCTCCGAATTCAAGTCCCTCCATGCCTTCCTCAATGAGCACCTGGCAATGGGGTTCATTCATCCCTCCTCCTCCTCCCATGCCACTCCAGTCCTCTTTGTCCACAAGAAGGATGGTTTCCTCTGTCTATGCGTCAACTTCAGAGGACTTAACAAGATCATGAAACAGGACTGCTATTCTCTTCCCTGCATCTCCAACCTCCTAGACGCTCTGAGCCACACCAAGATCTATATCAAAATCAACCTCTGGCATGCCTATCACCTAGTCCGTGTTGCCAAAGGAGACAAATGGAAGACTTCCTTTAGGACATGTTATGACTCGTATGAGTGGCTTGTTATGCCATTCGGTCTTACCAATGCCCCTGCGGTATTCCAGTGGTTTGTTAACACTGTCTTCGCTGATTTCCTGGATGTTTGCATTATAGTCTACCTGGATGACATTCTCATCTACTCCACAGACCCTGCTTCCCACAAAGAGCATGTCTGGGAGGTCCTCCCAGAGACTCCACAAACATGGCCTCTATGCAAAGCCTGAGAAATGTGAATGGTCCACTGACACTACTGAGTATCTCAGTTACTTCCTTTCGCCCTCTGGTCTCACTATGTCTTTGGACAAGATAAAGACTATACAGGAATGGCCAGAACCTCAGAAGGTCAAAGACATTCAATAGTTCCTTGGCTTTGCCAATTTCTACCTTTGCTTTATCACGAACTACTCTGACATCATCGTCCCTTTAACTTGCCTTACTCGCAAAGGCACTCCTTGGTTCATCAGTGATGATTGTCACTCCACCTTCTCTGCCTTGAAAGATGCCTTCACTTCTGCTCCCATCCTCACTCATTGGGTCCCAGATGCTCTGATGATCATAGAAACCAACACCTCCGACTACACTATTGCCAGTATCCTCTCCCTCTGTTGTCCAGATAAGGAACTCCAGCCAGTCACCTTCTACTCTTGTACGCTTTCCACCCCAGAGCTCAATTATAATACCCACAACAAGGAGCTTCTCGCCATTCACAAGTCCTTTTGGACTTGGCAGCACTATCTTGAAGGTTCCAGCATCCCCACCAACATCATCACCGACCACAAGAACCTTGAGTATTTCGCTATGACTAAACTCCTGACTTGCCAGCAAGCCCGGTGGTCGGAGTTCCTTTCCCAATTTCACATGGTCGTCCATTTTCGCCCCGGACACCTTGGTGCAAAGTCCAATGCCCTCACTAGATGCTGGGACATCTATCCCAAAGAGGGGGATAAGGACTATGCTTGCATCAATCCCCACAATTTCCACCCCATCTTTACCCAGGAACAGCTCGCTGCGTCCCTCCGGGCTACCTATCTTGCTGCTCCAGTCCTCCGAGCAAGCATCCTTTACGATGTCGAGCAGCTTCACAATGACATCCTTACTGCCCTCCCATCCGATCCTCTCACTGAACTCCACATGTCCTCTCCTAAACCTTCTGACTCTTGTTGGTCAGTTGACTCTGACAACTTCCTTTATTTGGATGACCATATCTATGTACCTGACTCTAACAACCTCTGACTCTGTGTCCTCCAATGCAAACATGATCACCCTCTCTCTGGACATTTCAGCCAGAACCAGACTTTGGAACTTATTCGTTATGAATATACTTGGCCAGGTATCAGAACATTCATCAAGGACTATGTTTCCTCCTGTACCTCCTGTGCTCATGCAAAGGTTCCACAGCATTGTCCTTATGGACTCCTAAAGCAGCTCTCCATTTCCGAGAAGCCATGAAACTCCATATTCATGGACTTCATTAAACAACTCCCTGAGTCCTCCGGATTCACAGCCATACTCATAGTCATAGACCACCTATCCAAACAGTGTATTTTCATCCCTATGCACGACACGATTACCTCTCTGGAGCTCGCCAAACTCTTCCTCCTCCATGTCTTCTCGAAGCATAAAGTTCCCTCCCACATCACCTCCAATTAAGGAACTGAGTTCATCTCACATTTCTTCCATTCCCTTGGAAAAGCTCTGGACATATGACTCCACTTCACCTCTGGTTATCATGAAGGAGATGGCCAGACAGAGCAGATGAACCAGACTCTCAAGCAGTACCTCTGCATTTATTGTAATTACCAGCAGGACAACTGGTCCGAACTCCTGCCCCTTGTGGAGTTCTCTTACAACAATGCCCCCGGTGCTACTACAGGTGTCTTTCCATTCTTTGCCAACAAGAAGTATCACCCCAACATCTCTGTTCATCCTGAATGAGATCTTACCTCTGCTTGCACTCAAGAATACTCTGTTGACCTTGATTCCCTCCACCAGTTCCTCCATGAGGAGATGGCCCATGCCCAACAGCGTTACCAAGGAACTGCAGATGCCAAGCGAACTCCGGCACCGGACTTCAAAGTCAGTGACCAGGTTTTCATGAAAGCTAAGTACTTTTGCTCCACTAGACCTTCAAAGAAGCTCTCTGAGAAGAACTTAGGGCCATATACCATTATTGTGCAGGCAGAAATTCACTCCTTCACCCTCCAACTTCCAGACTCTATGAAGTCCGTCCACCCCATATTCCATGTCTCCCAGTTAGAATCCTCTGTACCCAACACCATTCTGAAACTTGGCTATGTAAGAAGTGAGCAAAGGGGAGTAAATGTCATTCTTGGTGATAACACATTTAGTGGTGAGCCAGGTGATGGCATTATTGATTGTGTTGTGGTGTTTAAACATGGATTTTGTCATATTGTCATATCCTGTAAATCTCCACAAATCCACCTCTGACACCTCTGACACCTCTGACACCTCCGGTGCTGTACGCACCAACTCTGGACCCATATCGTCTATATCACAACTCTGGTCTTCCGGAGTTGCCCCTCCATTTCATCTATCCTGTAAAGTACATTTCCAATACTTTCATTATACTCCATTCACCCTATGCCCTGACTTCCTCATTATCCCTGACTCCATTGTAGTTACCTGTTGACCCTTCGGTTAGTTTCCTCCGTCTTGTTACTCACCCTAGAAAATACTTGTCCCCTCGAAAATACTTGTACTCCCAGACTTTAGTACACCGTCTCCCGTTTTACCTCCGTATATAAACCTTCGTATCTAGTACTGTAGTTCAGCTAGATAATCGACTTAGACACTGGCTATTCCCTTTCCAAATCATCTCCACCCCTCGTAGCCTTAGTCAATCATATTGTTTACCTCCAAACCTCCACTCCGAAATTCAAGGACCCAATCAACAGCAAGGGCGCACCACATACAGTGAAGCCAACATCCTTATTTCTGCTAACTCCGGAGTTCCGGAGTTACGCCCAGAGATCATCGGCACAGTCTTAACACATATCCTGTAAATCCATGAATCCACCTCTGACATCTCCGACATCTCCAGCATCCTACTCGCCAACTCTGGCTTATTTTCATGTATATCGCACCTCCGGACCTCCAGAGTTTCTCTCTGATTCATGTATCCTTTAATGGACCATTTCCAATACTTTCATTATACTCTGTTTACCCTGTACCCTTTCATCCCCATTCTCGCTGACTTACTGCTGCCTCCATACATCATGAGTTCTCTTTCCTTTCTCTCCTTTGTTACTCCATTGCCTTCCCCCTTCAGACTTCTCCTCAGTTAAGGCTTAGTTCATAACAGTGATATACATGAAACTGAGCCAGAATTGGCAAGTAGAATGCTGGAGATGTCAGAGGTGTCAGAGGTGGACTTATGAATTTATGGGATATAACAGTATCCCCCTCTAGGCTCAAACTCCTGAGAGCCTTTAGAAATAATGTGGAGTTTGAGGAAAATCAGAGTCCAAATTGGAGGTGAAGTCCTATAAAAGAAATGTGGTCCTACCAGTGCTTCTCCATCCCAAACCATCATGTCCAATAACAAAGATATCACCAGTTAGTCCAACACCCACCTGGCAGAGAACAATGATGATAATGACATTGTATGCACAGCAAAGTTCACTGAGCAGAGGTGATGAGCAAAGGTGAAGAAGGAGGCAGAGGTGGAGGGTGGAGGAGGAGAGGAAGAAGGCAGAGGAGGAAAAAATGCATGAGGACAAGAAGCACAAGGCTAAGGCCAAGCATTTGAAGGAGGCTAAAGAAGCAGCCAAAAAGAGAGTGAGTGTGGAGTTGTCAGTGTTATAACTCCTTGCTTTTCCCCTATCTTTTCGCATCATGTGACATCTCCCACAATCACGTGACCACTTACATTCTTTTATCAGGTGATCCTACCTTCCCTATCATGTGACCTTCCACTCTTCCCAGTCACATGATACTCACCTGATCTTCTTACCCCTTTCCTTATCTCTGTAGACCATGATGTCATCGGTCCAGACCTGGTCCACTCCTCCTATCTCTTATCTCTTATCACTGATGTCATAC
This sequence comes from Boletus bicolor, assembly GCA_003316205.1. NCBI lineage: Eukaryota > Fungi > Basidiomycota > Agaricomycetes > Boletales > Boletaceae > Boletus > Boletus bicolor. Next base: position 8,053 of record QFEM01001877.1, read on the forward strand.
CTTCCACATCACATGCGATATTCATCTCCGCTACTGTTACGACGGCTGGGAGGCTATCGTAATGGGGCCTTCGCTGGACAAGGATGTTGCTTAGGGGCGACAACACAGTTAGCACTTGGGGTTTTCCTACAAGCACACAAGGGAGTACTCAAGGGGATTCCTTAATACTGGGACAAGGAGTGCTCAAGGGGATTTCTTAGCATGGGGGAATGAAGGAGTCGCTTGGAGAGTGACGACGCAGAGGTTCGACTAGGGTTGTACCTGTAGGCCGACAAGGATTCCTTTATGAAGGAAGAACAAAGAGCGGTCACTTAATAGTAGACTGGAGACTTAGGACGACAAAGGATAAAGGCATAGATTGCCTTAGCGCAGAGTGAGATACAAGGTAACTCAAAGGAGGTCTAAGCTAAGGAATTGTAGTGTAAAGAAGAGGGTTTATATACCCCTGGATATGCGCACAGGCCAGGTGCGGGATACCTCGGGATTGGAATAAACTGTGGGATAACGCATATGGAATCGGGGGAAGCGTGTATCCTGTGTATCGTGAGGAATCGGATCAAAGGAAGAAGAGAAGCAGGGACACGTGCATGGAGCATGCGAAACACGTGTCCAACTATCGTGAGAAGAATCAATGAAGTCGTGAGACAAGTGGAAGATACCTCCGGTATGGAATGGGGGGAAGCCGGAGGTGGAGAAAAGGAAAGAAGTCCATGGGGCAAGCGAGTGCACGAAGGATACGTACACCAGGCGCTGGTAGTACAAGTAGAGTGAGTAATTGTAGCAAGTGGAGAAAAGAGAGAAAAGAAATAGAGAGTCATAACAGCTACCTTCTCTTTAATCTCCATCCCCCTTTATCCTTTTATATCTGTTTCTTCTTCCCATGACATCCTTCTATTTCTTTGGCTTTCCCATATGATGTCATACCTCACAGCCTCTACCCTATACCCTGTACTTCTATTCCCATGTACTAGTAGATCCTATATATACGGCCCTTGGACACTAGGATCACTAGTTCGATTCTAGTCGTCTTTGGGACCTACTCTGTGGACTATCTCCCTGGTTAGACTCCACTGGTGTCAACTCACCTCATCTTCATTGTTTTATCTGTTGGAGTATTCTCCCATCATTGGGTCGTCAAATCCCGGTATGGACTAAGCAAGAGGTTCCCTCAGGCCGCCGCCTTTCCAGCCACCACCTCTTATTTCAGCGAGTTCTCTTTCCTTTTCTCTTCCTTTGTTACTCCTTCGCCTTTCCCCCTTCAGTCTTCCCTTGGTCTAGGCTTAGTTCGTAACAGTTAGAATAACCTGGAAGCTAATAGAGTCATAGGCAGAGGTGATGCAAGTACAGCAAAGCACCAGCAAAGGAAAAGGAAAGGCTGTAGTGCTTCCCATATGCAAAAGGTGTAACAACCATGGGCTTGAGTGTGAGCTTGGTCTGGGTAAGTTGACATTGTATGTGGAGTATCAGGAGGTGAAGGTAAAGTGCGAAAGGCTGGGTGCAGAGAAACCAGAGCAGAAGAAGTGGAGGGTGGAGGTGGAGATTCTGGTTCTGAGGAAAAAAGTGAGGGTGGGGTGTGAGGAGGAGGGCTCATCAAAGATAGAGTCTAGGAGGAAGTTGGCAGAGATAGGTCAGGAGGTGGTGGAGATGTTGGGGGAGCTCTAAAATATGATGGCATTGGTGAGCAAGCACCTAGATCACCACAATGAGCTCTTGAAGGAGCTGGTGGAGCTAAAGCAGGAGGAGGTTTATCAAATGGAGGTGGAGTCACAGGAAGAGGAGTCAGATAGAGGGAGCAAGATAGTGAAGGAGGTGATGGAGTTGAGGGCAGAGGTTAGTGAGGTGGAGAAAGAGGACACAGAGATGGAGAAAGAGGATGTAGAGGGTATGGAGATCAAAAAAGGAGTGTAGGTACTGATTGATGTTGTGCTATGTAGATAAAGCATAATGGAAGGAAATACACAACAAAGGGAGTTTGGAGTGAGGGCAGAATGAAGTGGAGTAGTAGGAACCAAGCAGGAGGAAAGGTTCTTATTCCCCTCTTCAAGCCAGATGTTCCAGTGTCTGGCAGAGGAAATGAATAGGCCAGAGCAAAGGTGGAAAAGGCAAGAAGGATCATTGAAAGTTTTCTAGAGAGATCAGTACACGAAGTTGAGACTTATGGATTTCAAAACAGGCCAGAGTACAAGGATGTGTGGAGTTATGGAGGACAAGATGCATTGGAGGTAGATCAGCCAGAGAAACTAGTCTGGAGGCTGTTATAAACTCTACTGTGAATGACTGAGAACAACCACAAGGCTTAAACTATCTTGCAGGCTACACGTGTCCTGGCTCAACAATGAGGAAGAGGTAGAGTTGTGTCCATTCAGTATAGGCCTGCAACCAAAAACAAGTCCTGGAGGCAATGACCAGTGGAGTAATGAACAAGTGGATTAGACTGGGAATTCCAGTCACAAAGCAGCTAGCTTATTGTTAAAACCGGATCAACTCCGGTACGACCTCCAGAACTCCGGAGTTATGCATGAGGCAATGGAACTTCGGCTTCACTGTATGTGGTGCACCCTTGTCCAAGTCCAGTGTCCCATATTTATGGAGGTGGTTGGAGGGTGAATGAGAGGTTACAAGTAATCTTAGTTCGACAGAGGTTGGGTCAGAGGTGAGCTGTCAAGACTCAGAGATGATCAGAGAGAGGTGGAGGTGAGTCTAATGCGATATTCAAACTGAGGTACATGCCCTATTGGTAAGTACTTATATATAGTGTACGAATGGGGACGGAGGAGTAAGTCCGAGGGTCTGAGTATTTTCAGGGATACAAGTATTTTCGAGGAGACAAGTATTTTCTAGGGTGAGTGACAAGACGGAGGAAACTAACCGAAGGGTCAATGGGTAACTACAACGGAGTCAGGGATAATGGGAAAGTCAGGGCATAGTGTAATATGGAGGTACAAGATATTGGAAATGTACTTTACAGGATAGATGAAACAGAGGGGCAACTCTGGGGAACTGGAGTTGCGATATAGACAAGATAGGTCTGGAGTTGGCATGTACAGCACCAGAGATGCCGGAGTTGGACTTGGGCGAATTATGGGATATGACAGTATCCCCCTCTTAGGCCTGAACCCCTGAAGGCCTATGTGAGTGATAATGCAGAGTTAAAATTTTATCGGAGTCCAAAGAATTGTGGGTCAGGGGTAAGATCCTATATAAACCACTAAGTCCTACCAGTACCTCTCTTTTCCAAACCACCACCATGTCCAACTTCGAAGATATCAAGAACTGGTCCAATGCCAGGTTGGTGGAGAACAACAACGACAACGATGACTTGTGCGTGGTGAAGTTTACTAAACAGAGGTGATGAGTGAAAGCAAAGAAGGAGGAGGAGGCGAGGAAGAAGGCAGAGGAGAAATGGAGGAAGGCAGAGGAGAAGGTGCATGAGGAGGAGAGGCACAAGGCAACCAAGGCAGTGGCCAAGAAGAGGGTGAGTCAAAATGACCTCGGAGTTGCTTGGGAGCTGATGGAGCCTAGGCCAAGGAGGTGTGTGAGCAGCAGCAGCACGCTGGACTGAAGCAAGGGGAAGGCACGTGAGGTGTCGGAGGTCAAGGCGTGCACTCGGTGCACTGCCAAGGACCTCAAGTGTGTTCTGGGGCCCAGGAAGGCAACGTTGTGTGAGGAGTGTCATCGGGTGAAAGCAAGGTGCGTCTGGCCAGGGACGGAGGAAGCAGAGAAGCCAGCGCAGAGGAAGAGGAAGGCAGCAGAGGGGACCTCACAGTCAGCAAAGAAGAAGAGGTGGATGAATGAGTCAAAGGAGGCCTCAAGCACTGGAGTGGGCTCCACGCAAGGGGGGGAGCTCACAGAAGCAATCAAGGTCTGGATGCAGGTGGCCAGGCTGATGACGGCAGCAGTGAGGGAGCTCCGAGATGTGGTCTGGGCTCAAAATGAGCAAATGAAGAAGCATGGGGAGCTCTTCGGCCGATTGGTCAACTTGAAGGCCACAGAAATTTATGGAGAGGACGAGGACACAGAAGGAGATGGAGGATGGGGGAGAGAGTGAGGTGGCGAAGGAAAGTGAGGAGTTGAGGGCAGAGAGAATCCAAGAGATGGAGAAGGAGGACGCAGAGATGACAGAGGGTGATGTGAACAAGGAGGATGATGAGGGCGCGGAGGTCAAAGAAGAAGTGTAGATAGTCCTCATCACCTCTCTTAGTTTACTAATAATGCAAGTCGTTTTTTGTCTGATCATGCGGAGTGAGGTCCAGGTCTGTCCTGATACTGGGAGTGAAAGTGTTTGACAAGCTCGGAGGCATGTCCAAGCTCCGTGGCTAACAGCCAGGACATTTCTTCATCAGTACCTTCATAGCCAGACCATTGCATGAGGTAGAGCAGCTTGCAGGTTTTTCATCATTGATCTATTTTGAAGTCAAGGATCTCAGAGATCTTGAACTCTGGTTCTCCGTCTACTTTGACTGGAGATGGAGGAGGTTGTACCTGATTGGGAATGACGTTGGGTATGGAGAGTTCTAACTGGGATATGTGAAAGATGGGGTGGATGGATTTCATAGAGTTGGGGAGTTAGAGCGTGAAGGAGTGGATTCCAGCCTGAGCAATGACAGTATACGGTCCCAGATTCTTCTCAGAGAGTTTCTTTGAAGGTCTAGTGGAACGGAAGTACTTAGCTTACATGAAAACCTGGTCACCAACTTTGAAGTCCGGCACCAGAGTTTGCTTGGCATCCACTGGTCCTTGGTAACACTGCTGGGCATGGGTTATTTCTTCATGGAGGAAATGATGGAGGATATTGATGTCGACGGTGTTAGATTGTGATTGTGCACTTTGCGCTTTTAGAGTAGTTTTCATATTTAGACATCAGCCACAATGTGGCTGAGTATTTGTGTTTGTTTCCCCACACTGTCCATAGTCAGAGTTCCTCTGTCACCGCTTTCCCCAGTTTCTGACAGAGGACTCCAGGTATGTAGTCACATAGACTCAAATATATCAGTTTCTGACAGAGGACTCCAGCTGAGTGAATCCAGCTGTCAACGGACAGAATATTCTCGAGTGTGAGTTGAGGTGAGATCTCATTCCGGATGAATGGAGATGTTCAGGTGGTAACCCTTGTTGGTGAAGAACGGAGAAACACCTGTAGTTGCACTAGGGGCATTGTTGTAAGAGAACTCTGCAAGAGGCAGGAGTTCAGACCAGTTGTCCTGTTGGTAATTACAATAAATGTGAAGATACTGCTCAAGAGTCTGGTTCATATGCTCCGTTTGGCCATCTCCTTCCAGATGATAGCCAGAGGTGAAGTGGAGTTGGATGTTCAGGGCTTTTTCAAGGGAAAGGAAGAAATTGGAGACGAACTCAGTTCCTTGATTGGAGGTGATGTGGGAGGGAACTCCGTGCTTCAAAAAGACATGGAGGAGGAAGAGTTTAGCGAGCTCTGGGAACGTGATTGTGTCATGAATAGGGATGAAGATGCACTGTTTGAAGAGATGATCTATGACCATGAGTATTGCTGTGAACCCGGAGGACTCAGGAAGTTGTTCGATGAAGTCCATGGAGATGGAGTTCCATGGCTTCTTGGGGATGGGGAGCTGCTTCAGGAGCCTGTAAGGGTGATGCCAGGGAACCTTAATGCGAGCACAGGAGGTACAGGAGGAGACATAGTCTTTGACGAAGGTCCTGATACCTGGCCAGGTGTATTCACGGCGAATGAGTTCCAAGGTCCGGTTCTGGCCAAAATGTCCAGAGAGTGGATGGTCGTGTTTGCACCGAAGGATGCGGAGTTGGAGGTCATTGGAGTCAGAGACGTAAATACAATTATCCAAACGGAGGTGACCGTCGGAGTCAACTGACCAATGGGAGTTGGATGGTTTGGGGGTGGACATGTGGAGTTTGGCGAGAGAGCGGCCCTTCCTGTATAGTCTTGATCTTGTCCAAAGACATGGTGAGACTGGAGGGTGAAAGGAAATAACCAAGATACTCAGTAGTGTCTGTGGACCACTTGCACTTCTTGGGCTTTGCATAGAGGCCATGTTTATGGAGTCGCCGGAGGACTTCCTGGACATGCTCCTTGTGGGAAGTGGGGTCCGCAGAATAGACAAGGATGTCGTCCAGGTAGACTATAATGCAAACATTGAGGAGATCAGTGAAAATGGTGTTGACAAACCACTGAAAAGCTGCTGGGGCATTCATAAGACCGAATGGCATAACGAGCCACTCATATGAGCCGTAGTGCATCCAAAAGGACGTCTTCCATTCGTCTTCCTCCAAAATGCGGATTAAATGGTAGGCAAGCCGGAGGTCAATCTTGGTGTAGATCTTGGCTTGGCTTGGAGCGTTGAGGAGGTCGGAGATATGGGAAAGTGGATAGCAGTCTTTTTTCGTGATCTTGTTCAGTCCTCGGAAGTTGACACAAAGATGGAGGAAACCATCCTTCTTATGGACAAAGAGAACTGGAGCGGCGTGAGGAGATGAGGAGGGACGAATGAACTCCATTGCTAGGTGCTCATGTTGACAGCTGGATTCACTCAGCTGGAGTCCTCTGTCAGAAACTAATATATTCAAGTCTATGTGACTACAAACCTGGAGTCCTCTGTCAGAAACTGGGGAAAGTGGTGACAGAGGAACTCCGACTATGGACAGTGTGGGGAAACAAACACAAACACTCAGCCACAATGTGGCTGATGTCTAAATATGGAAAACTACTCTGAAAGCGCAAAGTGCACAATCACAATCTAACAGGGGCAACTCCAGGGGACCAGAGTTGCGATATAGATGAGATAGGTCCGGAGTTGGCGTGTACAGCACTGGAGATGCCGGAGTTGGACTTGGGCGAATTATGGGATATGACACTTATATATGTTACAGGTGTGTACAGACCATGCTATGCATGAGAGGAACTACCATAAATAGATTAATGAAAGAAGCAAGGCACGGGAAAAGATAATGGAGATTAAAGGGGGCTGTGTGAGAAAAGCAGAAATTAAAGGTTATGTATACCATGAGGCATGACATCATTAGCTCTAGACCTAGTCATGTGATGGTTCTCATGGTCACATGCACAGATCACATGAACTGGAAAAGAAAAGAGTGCAAGTTTGAAAAAGTTTGAAAATATTCATATTATAACAGAGGCTGTGGAGTTGATGTCAGGGGAATGGGAATAAATACTGCCACCCAAACACTCAATGGAGCATAAGGTGGGCACTCTAGTGATTTTCTACATTCAAAAAACAGAGGAGCCCAGTGGAGGTGTGTAGCAACATGGGTCTGAGTGATAACATCTGTTGGAGGGGGTGGACTTCTTCAACATATGGAGACTGGGTAAATTATTGTGAAGTTGGAGCTGAAAAGTCCAGAGTGGGAGAGTCTAGGGAGGTCAAGGGAAGAATAACAGAGGTAGTTATTGAGACTACATGTCTGGAGGTTGGAGATATGGGGTTGGAGGGTTCAGAGAAGGAATGGATGTGTACATTAGGATTACATAACTGGCCATGAACACTTCATCAGCCACAGATCAGAGATGTCAGACTAGAAGTGGGGGAGCTTCAGACACTCCATAGCTTTGTGACCAGAGAGGCCACAGAAGAAACAGAGGTGGAGGTCAAAGTGTCTCTGCCATTCAACAGCAGAGAGCTTGCTAGCTTGTCCTAATACAAAGTTGGAGTCTTGGATGGAGGAACTTCAGAGGAAATGTGTTGACAGCTGGAATCACACAGCTGGAGTCCACAGTGAGAAACTAATGTATTAGAGTCTAAGTGCGACATACCTGGAGTCCACAGTGAGAAACTGAAGAAAGCGACCACTGTGGAACTCCGACTATAAACTAGGTGTGTGGCGCAATATCCAAATATAGTATATTAACTAAAATGCGCAAAGTGCGCAATCAGAAAGCGAACAAAATGAGGTCAGACTCAAAGTCAGAGTCAGAGGTGTGGGAGTTGGAAATGTCGGAGCTGGACTCAACAACATCAGGGATGGAGCCAGGGGTATCAGAGGTAGGGGTCAAGGACATTGGAGGTGGACATGGAGCAAGAAGGGAGTGGAAGAATGTTGGAAAAGGTGGTCTGATGAGCAAGCTCTGCTTTGCATTTCCAATAGTGTCAATAGACTGCACCTGGTCCCACATATCAGAAAGGGTAAGGGGTTTACCAATACAAGAGATCTTGTCTTTGATGCAATCCAGAAGTTTGAGGTAAAAGACATGATGGAGTGCACCATCTCCATAGCTCCAGAGTTGTGAGGCAAGGCAGTTGAACTCAATGATATACTTGGTAACATGTTGGTTGGTACTCATGGAGAGATGCCAGAGTTCTTGCTCTGCATTGCTGATGGGGTCATATGGACCAAAATTTGTCTGGAGTTCCAGAATGAACTCCTTGTAGTGATTCCGCTGACAATACCATCATTTATTTGGCTGGGATTGGGTCTGTGGTGTTCCACCCAGTCATTCATGGGAAGAGTGGTTGAGTAGTTGAGTTTTCGAATGTTCTGCATGTTTCTGAGCTTTGGAACAATTTGTTAGCTGTTTTGTACCTCACTTATCATTTCTTGTTTGTTGTGCATATTAATGCCATGCATGTGACATTCTCTCGCACTTCTGGACTGCCTCTATTTGTTGCCACCATCAACAGCCACAATGCAGTGTTCTTGGATGGTACAACAGAGCCTGTGACTGAGTATGCCCACCCAGCGACCACCTTGCCAATTGATATGTCGCTTTGGCATCGCAGATTCATTCATCATAATATTGGGGACATCAAACTCCTCTCTGAGCAAAATATGGTAACTGGTCTGAAGCTTGACAGCAAAGCTTCACCAGATCCTCTCTGTGAACCATGCCTGGCTGACAAAATAAGCACAAATCCTTTCCCTAGCTTGTCCTCTCCTCCACTCGCCCTCTGGAACTTGTGCACTTGGATGTCCACCAAGTGCCCTACCCCACCTTCTCTGGCTATCGCTACTGGGTCACATTCATTGATGACTACTCTTGATATCACTTTATACTGCCAATTTGCGCCAAATTGGACATTTTTGAGGCATTCAAGCAGTTTAAGGCATTTGCAGAGAACCAGAATGAGCAAAAGATTAAGACCCTGCGAGACGACAAGGGAGGTGAGTATATGAGCAATGCCATGCTCAAGTTCACCACCGAGTGTGGTATCGAGCACCAGTACACAGTCTGAGTATGTCCACAGCGCTGAACAAGCAAATCGCATCCTGTCCAAGTGAATTATGGCGATGCTCAAGGAATCTGGCCTTGCCATGTCATTCTGGGGTGAAGCACTCGCTGCATTGGTCCATGTCTGGAATCGATGCCCTACAGCTGCCCTGGATGACGCTACTCCATATGAACTGTGGCATGGACGAAAACCTGATGTCTTCCACCTTCGTATCCAGAAGGACAAGTGCAGCGCACTGCATCCTCACTATGATAAATGTGTCTTTATAGGGTACCCAGATGGCTACAAGGGGTGGAAGTTCTATAATCCCACCACAAACTGCACGATCATCTCAGAACATGCTAATTTTAATGAGTGAACAGCCACATCTTCACCCACATCGACACCACCCCATGAGACAACATCTCATCCCTACATTGCGCCAGATACCCATGATGCTGGCGATGACAACAACTCTGAGGTTCTTGGGTGTTTGAATCCTGGGGAGGCACCTGGTCCTGCGGAGGAACAGGATTTAGAACCCAACACCCCAGTTGCAGTGCCCCAGCCACTGCCAGTCGCACCAGAGACACCACCACCTGTGTCTGACCCAGTCCGTAGTCCTATTGGCATTGGAGTGCACTTACCATGACAAACTTGCCAGCGACTGCGCAAATGGTGGAAACTAAGTCCAGCTCAGCTTGATGACAATTCAGATAACTCTGATAGCGAAGAAGCTGACACAGCGCACTGTTTTGCGATGAATACAGCGCATCCCAAGTTATTCAGAGATGCCATGAAGCAAGATGACGCTGTGGAGTGGAGACAGGCCACTTTGGATGAATTTGCTGCCCATAAGATGAATGGCACATGGTCACTGGTGGATCACCCCAAAGATCGCCCAGTGATCAGTTCTAAGTTTGTCTTTACCAAGAAGTATCACACTGATGGCTCCTTTGAGTGATACAAGGGTTGTCTGGTCACTCAGGGCTTCTTGCAGCATCCTGGATTTGAATTCCTTGCATCTGCCCACCCTTCGTGTCATCCTCATTCTTGCTGCCATCCATGACCCCCATCCATGGTCTGTGAACATCTCCAATGCTTATCTGAACAGCAAAATCGACTGCAATGCCTATATGGAGTAGCCAGAAGGATTTGAAGAGGGAGATCGCAAGCAGACAGTCCACTCTATTGTTGACAGCTGGATTCACTCAGCTGGAGTCCTCTGTCAGAAACTAGTGTATTCGAGTCTATGTGACTACATACCTGGAGTCCTCTGTCAGAAACTGGGGAAAGCGGTGACAGAGGAACTCCGACTATGGACAGTGTGGGGAAACAAACACAAACACTCAGCCACATTGTGGCTGATGTCTAAATATGGAAAACTACTCTAAAACCGCAAAGTGCACAATCAGAATCTAACAATAACATCACCTTACAGGATGCACGAACAGCTCTAGGAGAAAAGAGAGCAAGATTGCCTATATAAGCAATGGCAAAGGTACTTTGCCACAATTTCCTCCCCCTTAAGCTAACCCTTTGACTGCCATTTTGAGGGCAAGGCAGTTGATTCAAACTAAGTTCACCACCCCATCACCTTCCAAACCCACTGCTTCACTCAATGTTGCAAAACATCCCAATAGCAAGGCTCTGTACAAAAAGGATGACAGCTCTGACAACAAGCCCAACCATACCGTAACTGATGACCACCTCACCAGCAACAAAGACATGGGGTATGTAGAGTCATGCAATGGTTACTGTTAACAGCTGGAATTGCACAGCTGGAGTCCATAGTGAGAAACTGAAGAGAGTGACCACTGTGGAACTGTGACTATAAACTATATGTAAAACAAACACAAACAATAAGCCACAAGTGTGGTGCAATATCCAAATATAGTAGATTAGCTAATATGTGCCAAATGCACAATTAGAAAGTGAACACACCAGTGCTTGGTGTCTATCCCAGCTATATGGGTATGTCCTGCAATGTGCAATGTGGGATGAAGTGAGGATTATCACAGATATGATAAAGCCTGGCAAATACTGATATCTCAACAATGTTCAAGTGAAATGGAACCCATACTGCTGTATCAAAGGCACAATGAGGCTGGCAGAAAAGGTTGAGTGACTGGAGGCAAACAGCTTTGAAGTGCAGCCTCATCTCAAAGCACTCTTAGAGTCCATGTCCTTCATGTTTCATCACCACATCCCGACCCATGTATAGAAGAAAATCTGCGCTCAGATTGGCTCCTAGCCCCATGCCTTTCTTTTTGGAGATGCTTCTTCAAGATGTTGGTGAGGGTACAGCCTTGCTGACCTGGGTTATTAAGGTATTCGCTCCTTTTATAATCTGTTTGCATTCTCATCATGTTTCATAGCTTCTTTCTACAGGAGAGGGTGGATGGTGTATATACATCACTGACTACATGTGTTGGGTCAGCTCCATGATGTTGGTGACAATGAGCCACAGCCTGCAAGGACCTACCAATGCAGTAAGTGACCAAGAGAGTTTCTCATATCTGATACTTGTAAGATTTCACCCCTATTCACAGGTCCTATCCAATATCCGACCACTACCTTAGCTAAGTCATGGCACCCTTAGCTAACTCTTCACTGCCACAGTCTATTTATAGCTCCCTTTCTCCTATCTGTTTCTCCTTCACCCTCCGTCTCTCATTATCTTATCTTATCTCGGCTAAATCTGACTTTATTCCTTCATTCGTTCGTTTCCCCTCTCGAACTGTTATCACTAACCTCTCATTATGGTCTCTCCCAAATCCCGATCTCAGATCCCAGATCCAGATCTCGATTTGTTTCCCCATTACCCAGATCTCTTTCCCTTTTGCACATCTATTTAAGTACTGTTTCACACGCATCGGCGATCTACCCCAATAGCATCTCTCATCACTCGTTTCACCGATTATTCTAGATTCCCCTTCACCCTAATGATCCAGACTATGATGTCACCATGACATCACATTATGTAACCTTCTATATCTCATGCCTGCCCTCAAGCAGTCCAGTATATATAGTTAGTCGTTTACTTGATGTAACCTAGTTTTGGAATTCTATCTATTTATCTATCTATCTACCTATCTATCTGTTTACTCTTGAACTCGTGGTTAAACCCATGTCTTGCTCATTATAGTACTTGGCCAGTTCTGCCCTGTACTCTTGATCCTCTGTTTGTGTTGTCTGTAGGTTGATCATTAGGTGCATTGCCTAGTGGTTAGTCAAGGGCTTAACAATACTTGTCATGTCCATTCCATTGCATCCATTTCTTACATTGTGTGATACTATTCGTTCCATGATGAATGGAATACACATCAGTACATTGGGAAAACAGTAGGGTGAAATATGATAGAGAGCCATACATAGAGAATATATGTCACATGACCCGCCCAGTAAATTAGTATCTATATCATGACAATGTAGTTTATGTTATAATGCCTTATAACCCCTTATAACAGTCCAGTAGATAATAGGAAACAGGCTGGTAACAATGTCAAAGATCACACAGCTAGACATGAGTGATCAAGGTCTCACAATCAGGACAAAAAGTGAAAGAAAGTAACATAAATCATGTTAGATTGTGATTGTGCACTTTGCGGTTTTAGAGTAGTTTTCCATATTTAGACATCAGCCACAATGTGGCTGAGTGTTTGTGTTTGTTTCCCCACACTGTCCATAGTTGGAGTTCCTCTGTCAGCGCTTTCCCCAGTTTCTGACAGAGGACTCCAGCTGAGTGAATCCAGCTGTCAACAAATCATTGTCCTATGGACCAGCTGATGCTGTGATTGGTTGCCACTCAGCAACACTGTGCCAGCACAGCACCACACAGCATGATGCAGAAGACACAATTGCCTCCAAGGGCATCTGCTTTATGTATAGATGTTTGTTAAGCTGCTGAAAGGTGTTGGGGTCATCTACTGTGTATAAAATGGCATCAGATCATGGAGTTCATGGTATAGTGCATCTAAGTAGTATGATACACAATAGTACGATACACAAGAAATAAATAAATTTTTCAAGTTCATCCACAACAAAGCTCGCAGCAGCAAATCAATTTGCCTGAACAAGTCATCAGGCAGACTGAGAATGCAGCAAGACAGGAAGCACATGCTTGCAAAGCATTGAGCACATTCACTGGAAAGAATCATTAATGCCAACAGAGTTGGTGAAAATAAAGTAGCCTTCCTTTTGAAATGAAAATGAAGAACATCCATGATGAATGAGACAACTTTGGATGTGGAACCAAAGCCTGAGCACAGCACAGCCCTGACATGAACAGCCTAAGGTCCTGACACCAGCACAAACAATAGTCCATTAGAAAATGAAACATCAATGACTGGCATTAACACCTGACATTCTGCAAATGCATCAATGAAGGTATGAGCTGGATCAATATCTATGGTGAATGAATACCCATGGTATTCCCCAGTCAATGCTCCTCAACAGGCATGCAAAGCACTGAAGGCAACTATACAAGACAGTGAAGGGTCAAACTTGACACAGATGGGAACACTAGAGAACACTGTAGGAGACAACATAAAATGACAAAGTGGGTAAGACAGATACATAGAAAGGCAGATACTACAGGTAGTAAAACAAGTACAACAGGTAGCAAGGACTCGGAAAAAGCAAGGGGGAGAAATAAGCAGCCATCACCACCTCCTCTTGGCAGTGACAAAATATAAAAAGAGATAATGGTTCTATGTTGCCTCTGTGCATGCAAAGTAGTAAATCTGCCAGCCTCGTGGCCTTCTATCTTGTGCCTGAGACTCAGAGGTGTAACTGACTCAGCTAAATCAACCTAGGGTTCCTGTTTATTTATATGCCTAGAATAATGACTTGCTTGCTTAGAGTAACATGTATAGGTGTTTTTTGATCCTTGAATAAATTGGAGCTTGGATGAAAAATCACTGCACAAGATACAGAGTAGGCAAGAAAAAGGCGACGCAGTTGCACAAATTGAAAGACAAGATGGGACAATCTTACATAAACTATTTGGTCCTATGTACAATCTGGACATGGTGGGCCTGAATTCACAGCAAGACAAGGTGAAAATTAGTCATACTATTTAGCTTTATTTGTTCCTTTGTTTGACTCTCATCACCTCTTTTCTATTACCTTGTGTCAACAGCTGGACATGCTTAGCTGGAGTCCTCTGTCAGAAACTGGGGAAAGCGCTGACAGAGGAACTCTGACTATGGACAGTATGGAGAAACAAACACAAATACTCAGCCACAATGTGGCTGATGTCTAATTATGGAAAACTACTCTAAAAGTGCAAAGTGCACAATCAGAATCTAACCCACCCCCCTGATTGTGCATCTCTGCAAAATCACTAAGTGTGAGATGAAAGTCCAAGAATCAAACAGAAGTGTTGTACTTCAACACAAGGTAATGCCTTGGTCAAAAGATCAGCAGGCATATCAAAAGCAGAAAGAAAATGAGGAGATATAATTCCTTGATCAACAACATCTTGAAGCCAATACCACAGAAGATCCAAATGTTTCATCCTACCATGATGCTCTGGATGCTTTGCCATCTGGATTGCTGACTGGTTATCCAAATGCAGTGTTGAAGCACCAGTCGCCTCAAAGCCCAGCTCTTGGAGTAGTTTGCGCATCCAGACGATGCGAGCTGACCTACAGCAAATGCGATATCTGGACAAGTGGTGCAGGACAGGTACTGCAAAGAGCCAATGGCACCCCCATAATCAACTGATCGCATGAAGTTGCACTCTTCTGCTGTCCTGGGACTCTGATCGCATGAGAGGCACAAACCTGGGTCCATGGGTGTTGATACAGCCTTGCAATCGGTCATGTGGAACCGAGAGAGCATGTCGATGCAGTACTGGCGTTGGGAGATGGTGAGAGAGCACTCCTGGTGATCACAGTTGATCTTGATATCCAGGATCTCTGTTGTAGGCCCAAGATCGCGCAGCTTAAAGTGGTTCTTCAGATCAGTGATTGCCTGCTTGATTGCATCAGGATGGAAAGGTCATGTTGTCAACAAAGACAGGCAGGATGATCTGGACATCACCTCAAGTGAAGATGTAGACAGCTGCATCAGAATATGTCTGGGTATAACCCCAAGGATTTGAGAGTGGAGTGCATCTTGTGATTTCACCTGTTTCCACCCTGTCTAGTGCCATAAAGCACCTTCTTTGGCAAACAAACAGTCTGTTTTGGATCACCCTCAGCAAATCCTTCAGGTTGCTCCATATAGACATCACAGTCGATTTTGCTGTTGAGATAGGCATTGGAGACATCCACACAGACCAAAGGTGGAGATCATGGATGGCGGCAAGGGCAAGGATGACACATAGGGTTGGCAGGTACACAGTAGGGGCGAACACCTCGAATCCAGGATGCTGAGAGAAACCCTGGGTGACCAAATGACCCTTGTAACGCTCAAAGGAGCCGTTGGCGTGATACTTCTTGGTAAACACCCACTTGGAGCCAATCACTGGTCGATTCTTGGGTTGAGGTACAAGTGTCCATGTCCCATTGGTTCTGTGGGCAGCCAGTTTGTCCAAAGCAGCCTGCTTCCACTCTGGAGCATCATCGCGATTCATCACATCTCTGAGCGACCTAGGGTGGGCTGCATTGGTGGCAAAACACTGTGCACTGTCTGCCTCTTTATCCTCTGAGTCATCTGAGTCATCATTCACCGACTGCACAGGACTGAGCTTCCACCATTCATGAGGAGGTTGCTGTGCTCTCCATGGCAAGCGTGCTCCAATGCCAATGGGGTGAAGTCGAGGCAATTTGAGATGGTGTTGTGTTGGTGGGCAATAGAAGGGTGGTTCGCTCATCGAAATCAGCGCATTCTGAGATAATGGTGTGCTTGGTAGTTGGGTTGTAGAATTTCATCCCTTGTACCTATCAGGATACCCAATAAACACGCACTTCTCATAGTGGGGGCATAGAGCGCTGCATTTGTCCTTCTGGATATGGACATAAGCAGTTGAACCCCACACACAGAGGTGGGAGACATCCGGTTTGCGTCCATGCCACAGCTTGTAGGGTGTAGCATTGTCTAAAGCAGCTGTAGGACATCAATTCCAGACATGGACAAGTGATGCCAGTGCTTCGCCCTAGAATGTCATATTCTGATTGTGCACTGTGCGCTTGATAGAGTAGTTTACCATATTTAGACATCAGCCACAATGTGGCTGAGTATTTGTGTTTGTTTTCACACCTTGTACATAGTCGGAGTTCAGGTTTTAGGAGTTTTTCTGTTTGCCTTGCTTGTTCCCCTGCTCATGATGGTTTCCAGTATTTTTGGTGATGCACATTTGAATGTGATGTTTGATCTAACTTTCACACAGTCTGTGACCTCTGTCCAGGGCTTATCTATGAAGGTGCTGTTGTCTGCAGAGTTTGAAGGCACTTTGTTTGTGAATGAAATACATCCTCAGTTTTCTGCTCCAGATGAAGGTCAATGAGACTCGGTGGGGCTGGCAGATCTGATTGTGGTCAGCATGGATTGGATTGGTTGTTTTTGGGTTGCCATGGAGGACCCCACACAGCTGCATTGTACAGTAGAATGTATATCTTCAGTCGAGCCTTCAGATGATCTTTCCTTACCTGGTAGGAACAAATGGGAGAAGAATGTGGTAGAATCTCTTATTTGGACATAACCATTCATGTCTCTTTGAAATTTCAGATTACTTGCTATTCAACATTGCTGGTAGTCAGAGATGGCATATTCTAGATGGATCAGCCTGCTGTTATGTGGAGTATGCTTGTTGTCCCATTTGTTGCTTTTGTGTGACTGCAGTGGCCTTGGAGAAGATCATTGAAAGATCAGGCTTGGAGTGTGCTCCTTCTGTGTTCAAGCACATGGTGTTTGCATTTTAAACTACAAAGCTGGAAAGCATGACTATCTATTACATTGTGTTTTTGAAGACTTTTGTGAGCTTGCATGAGGGCCTAATGCTGCCTCTGATTGGGTTGGAGCACATTTGTACATCACTCACCCTGAACTTCTTTGTAGATGGGTTTCTGGCAACCCCTGGATGCTCCTGGTTGTGCAAGTGAGTGACAGCAATGGTGGCCCATCTCACTCAATCAGCAGTCTCCTCCAACTCCCCCACAGCTTCCCCAGCATCCTTGATTTGCGGACAATTGGACCGTGCCACCCTGGTCTTGGCCTGCAACTCTACTCAACAGTTAGCCTGTGGTTAGTTGTTGACTGGATAACCTCCATTAGAGCTGGAGATCTTGATGAAGATTGTACTTGGCAGTCTCAGTTGATGGAGGATATGACAAGACACCAATGCAAGACTGCAGTACACTGAGGCACCTGGTCATGTCACCTCTATGAGTGGCACACTCATCTTGTGATGCTCACACATCCACCTCACTTTCTCACTAGCTTTAAGACTGTGCTAACAATCTCCGTGCATAACTCTGGAGTTCATAGGAATAAGGATATGTAGAAGTATACTCAGTACGCGACGGAGTCGGTGACTTATATATTGCACACCTGTAGAAGTATACTACAGAATGTAAGTGTGAAGTATTAAGTGTGAATAGACCGATCTTACCTCAGTACACAACAGAGTCGGTGACTGAGGAAGATACGTGTCGAAACGAAGTTTATCTATCCGTGATTAAGTAATCCGGTAATGTCCGGGTGAGTCCGTTTGACTACAGCAAAGTACGAAGAATATTAATGCAACACTCCCCCCTCAAACGGACGGGTGTAATCCTAGTTCGTGCGCGAAATGCTTAGCCTTGATGCTAGGCAATGCTTTAGTAAGAGTATCCGCGACCATGTCCATCGAAGGACAATAGAGAAAAGAAATAGAACCGTTCTCGACACTGAAACGAATAAAATGGTAATGAATGTCAATATGTTTCGTACGTGCATGATAACTACCATCGCGTGTTAATGCGATAGCCGATTGGTTGTCGCCGTAGAGAGTCGTTGGACGTGTGAGGGGTTGAAACATCTCACTGATGAGTTGTCGAAGCCAGATTGCTTCTTTAGCGGCGTGCGTGGCAGCAACGTACTCGGATTTGGCCGTGGAAAGTGTGATGAGCTCCTGTTTCTTCGAACCCCAGAGGATCACTCCCCTGTCGATGAGGAAAGCGAAACCCGTGATAGCGTGTCGGTGTTCCTGTGTAGCACCGTCTGCATCGACGTATCCGACCAAACCTTTCGTCTGACCCCCGAATGTGAGCGCGAGCATTTTAGTTCCGGTGAGGTACTTGTAAATTCGCTTCACTGCCTCCTAATGGTCCCATCCGGGGTTGTTGTTGAATTGAGCTACAAAAGACGTAGCGAAGGCGATGTCAGGTCGAGTGCCGGTGGCGAGATGGATCAACAATCCAACCGCCTGACAATAAGGGATATTGCGCATATGTGCTATCTCGCTCGTGGTCTTTGGTGATTGCTTGTCTGAGAGTTGGACGTGCGGGTCGAGTGGTATACTGACTGGCTTGACGTCTGTGAAGTTGTACTTGGCGAGAATCGCGTTAATGTATGGTTCTTGGGAGAGGGAAATGATACACTTGTCGCGATCCCTGGTAACCTTCATCCCTAGCAACCAACTGATTGGACCCAAGTCAGTAATCCGAAACCGTGTCCCGATTTCGTCTTTGAACGCTTTTATGACGTCTGACAAGCTCCCGGTGACGGTACAGTCGTCCATGTGTGAAGCTAAAATGAGGATGTGCTCGGCGATAATCGCAACGAACACTCTCCAGTCCGCTTCCATCCGTGTGAAGCCTAAGTCCTGAAGTGTACCGTATAAACGTTGGTACCACTTCAGTGCTCCCTGCTTAGAGCCGTAAAGAGCGACACAGAGTCGTGCGACGAGATTGTGACCCTGTTTATTGAAGCCCGGTGGGAGTTCCATGTAGATGACTTCGTCGTCGTCCAGTTTGCCATTGAGAAATGCACTATGGAAATCGAATACATCAATATCCCAATTTTGACGTGCCGCAATTGCCAGGATAAGTCACAGTGAGGCGAGTCGAGCGACTGGAGCATAAGTTTCATGGTAGTCGACGCCGTATTGCTGGGTAAAGCCGCAAGCTACTAAACGCGCTTTATATTTGTCAATCTCGCCCACAGCATTCTTCTTTATCTTGAAGACCCACTTGCAGCTCACGACGTTGGTGTTTTTAGGGCGTTCGACCACATTCCAGGTGTGTGCGTCGTCAAGGCTTTTCAATTCAGCATTGATGGCTTCCTCCCACTTTGGCCAGTCCGGTCACGTCTTGGCTTCATCGATCGTTGTAGGTTCTAAGCCCTCAGCTTCTGTGTTCCCGGTAAGCAGCGCAAACACTGCATTTTCATCGTCTAATTCCCACGCTGATGAAGCGTGTCCACCTTCAACACCTTCCACCATGACAGCTCGTATGCCCTTAGGTGGGTCACTTCTCTTACCATCGTGAGTCCCTTTTCCATTTCGTAGCATTCAGAGATAATTGGATTCGGTGCATTGACGAGTTGATCGCCGCAGATCCGATGGATTTTCGACGATGTTGGGCGCAGATGGTAAGACGGGTGGTAAGACGGGTGGTGGTTGACCATTGGTCGCGGGTGCTGTCGCTGGTGCTGGTACGTTGTTGGGTTTGGTAACTGGGTCTGACTGATTTGTGTTACCCCTGCTAGCTTCGTTGTCAAGTCGTACTGAGACCAGTGTGTCGTCTCGTTGGAATGTGACGTTGCGCTCAACAACTACAGCGTGCCGATCAGGTAAGTAGATTCGAT
>QFEM01001882.1:0-16404 GCA_003316205.1 Boletus bicolor
AGACACTGGACCAAATCACATGACCCAGGGGGCAATGTTGTAGCCAAGAGTATGTAGTGTATTTGTTTCCACCAAAGCAAAGTGAAATTCCCACATGTGATGGTGGGGCACTGCATGCCCCAGTTTGGGGTTAGACATTGCAATGTTTTTGTTGCCCACTGTATGTAGAGAGTTATTAGGTCGCATGAACAAGTAGTTCTGTGAACTCCCAGCTGCTATGCCAATGTAAACCATTAGCTGTGATTTGGGTTGCAGCTTACCCTTTCATGTCTCATTGGGAAGATGCACATAGGCACCACATCCAAAGACCCTAAGGTGTGAGACCAAAGGTTTCTCCCCCTTGAGTAGTTCATGGGGAGTACGCCATTGAAGTCAATTCATAGGCATGATATTATATATGTGAGCTGCATGTAGAATCACAAACTCCCAATAGGATTCAGGTAAACAAGCATGAAGATGCATTGATTGTGCCTTATCCATTAAAGTGCGAATTAATCACTCAGTGCAACCATTTTGCTGGTGCATGTATGGAGTGGACTGATGGATATGAATACCATTATCATGCAAATAATCCACAAATGCCTTGGAAGTGAATTCACCTCCAGCATCAGATTTAAAGCCTTTTATATTGGTATTGTGTTATGATGGCCAGGTGGCTATCATAATGGGGCCTTCGCTGACAAGGAGTTGCGGGTGAGGCGACGACACAGTAGCACTTGGGGGTTTCCTACAAGCGCACGAAGGGGCATACTCTAGGGGATTCCTAAGTACAAGGAGTCGCTGGTAAGGCGGCGACGCAGTGATTGCCTGGGGTTTTCCTACAGGCGGATGAGGATTTGCTGGAGTAGATACTTCCAGATGACGGAGGACAAGGGTTCGAGTAGGGTAGATACCTGTAGGCCGACAAGGGCTCCTTATAGAAGGAATAACAAGGAGCGGTCACTTAGAAGTAGACCAGAGACTTAGAAAGATCCTGACGAAGGGAAAGGCGTGGATTGCCTAGCAGAGGCGAGGTACAAGTGTGGGTACACAAGGTAGCTCAAAGGAGGTCTAAGCTAGGGAATTGTAGTCGTAAAAGAAGGGTTTATATACCTGGAGATATGCGCATGGGCCAGGTACGGAATAACACAGGTTCAGGATAAACTGTGGGATAATGTGTATGGAACTGGAAGAAGTGCATATCCAGTGTATCGTATCAAATAGGATCAGAGAAAGAATAGAAGCATGGACACATGCATGGAGCATGTGAAACACGTGTCCGGCTATCATGGGATAATCAATGGAGTCGCGAGACAAGTGGAAAGTACCTTCAGTATAGAGTGATAGTGAGACGAAGCCAAAGGTGGGGAAATGGAAAGAGGTCCAATGGATGAGTGAGGACATGAAGGATACGTGGTCCAGGCATTGGTAGCACAAGTAGACTAAGGAGACAAAGCAAATGTAAGAAAGAAAAGAGAAGTCGTAACATATTGTATTGTGTGTGGATGTATAAAAAGAATTGTTTAACGGCTTTTAAAGCCTGATCCTTGGAGCGCAAACATGTAACCCATGCCATTGAGGTATAATCGTCATAGAAGACGATGACATATTTGTACTTGTGATAGGACTTGACCTCAAAGAATTTAAGGTCTGAATGAATTAACTCAAATGGCACAGTTGCCCTTCACTCAGTATGAGGAAATGTCCTATTGGGTTGTTTGCCTAATTGGCATCCAGGACAAATCTTATCATTTTTTGGTATCTCCATGTCCAGAAAATCCTTTAAATGCTTTCACACAGCTTTGAGTATGTCCTTAGAAGGATGTCCCATGCGGCGATGAAGGAGGTCATAGTCCATAGAGGCCATGACGATTTTGGCATATGGATTGATGGAAGGCGTGCAAACCCAGAACATGGTGTTGGCGCCATGAAAGTGGAAGGACAAAATAGTCCTCTTGGCACATTTGTTGATAAAATCAATGCAATCTGGGTAAGCCACAATGGTGATGCAGCGATCCTTGAGCAGAGTGCCCATGGATATGAGCTTGAGGTTGCACTGAGGCATATACACCACCAGCGATAATCACACAAGGTGTCTGTCAAACTCAACAATTATGGTGCCTTCACCTAAGATAGGTGCCTTGTCATTCGCAGTTTGCGAGAAATGTGGCTGTTTATACTCAGTGTATTCAATGAAGTCCTGTAGATTAAATGTAAAATGAGCCGAAGCTCCTGAGTCACATAGCCAGGTGTCTGGAGGTGGACTGTAATGGTCATGTTCACGCTCTTTGCCTTTGCTTGAGGACTTATTGCAATCATCACACCATGCAGAAGGGTAACAAGGTAGTATTTTCTGTTCACTACCTACTACAGATGAACAAGTATACAACATGTTGTTCTGTGGCAAAAAGAATCACACATCAGCATCTGAGTTGGTGAAGTGTGAATCGACTGACCATTGTTCAAAAGAGAACCCAAAGTCTCCCGCATCTCCTAGGTACTCATCATAGTAGTCTTCTCCGAGAGAAACCGTGTCTTCATCATCAATATCCATCCAGGCTTTATGAGCACTGTTGGAGAGATCCTTGAGGTGTTCCTCAAGAGGGATCTTGCTTGGTTCGACAAGAGATGGATGCATGATGTATTGATCAAGCTGTTTAAAGCCCAATTCACTGTAGTTGAAAACTCCCATATGATTAGCCAGGTCATCATGGAAGAAGGGAGATATGCTATGTTCCCATGGAGGGTGATGGAAGTGCTGACAATTGAATTGTCAATTATGGAAGTAGCGATGGCAGGTGCTGATGTAGGCTGCTGGGGTATGGGGGCGAGGAGATGGCGGTTAGCCACCAGGTCCAGAGTGCGAACTGTTTCACATGTGGGCATCATGCCCAAGTGATGTGCCAGAGATATTGCATTTTGCATATGCGGAAACGCGGGAGGACTGTATGACTTTGCACCAGGAGTGTGGGCAAGTTGGTGAGGGTTGACAGTGGTGGAGTGGGTGGGTTCACTGGCAGGAGAGAGGATATTGGTGGCGGAGAAGACAAAGGAGGCAGTGGCAGATTCGTCTGCAAGGTGGGCTTCCTTGCGTTGCTTCTGCTTGTCCTATCTGGCCTAAGAGCACTTACCACACTTCTTCTTGTTCTTGCCCTGCTGGGTGTTGCCTTGTCCTTGCGACTGCTGCTGCTGCTGTGAAAATTGGGGATCTCCCCCTTTCTGCTTAATGGTGGAAACCTTGTGCACTTGCACACCAGCAGCAGGCTGTTCACATCGAGACAAATGTTGTTGCCTTGTTGCCAGGCAGCTACAACGAGCTTTTCCAGCTTCATTACTATTGTCGTCTCCATCTCCTTCTCTTTTCCTTTGCCGGTTGCAGCGTCCCCCAAAGATGCCTGATTCATCATAGTAGAGAGAATGTCTGCATAATGCAGAATTTTGGAGAGAACCAGCATCATTTGGATCTTCTGATCAATGGGGTACTTTAACCCATCAAGTTGTGCAAAGTGGGTGCAGATCTTAGAGAAAGTGGGAGTGGGGTGTGAGTTCTCTGGGATGGTGAGGTTGAGGAGGGTGCGGAATTCTGCAAAAGCAGAGGTGATGGAGGGAGTAGCAAAGTCAACTTCAAGACAATCATAGAGCTGCTTGGAGTTCAAGCTATTTGGATACCTGGAGGCTATATGGTGCTCCAGTTTAAGGTGAATGAAGCCAATGGCTTTGTCATCCTTTTCGTTCCATGCCTTGATAATGGTGGAGTTGTCGGTGACAATGTTTTCACCATCCTTGTCCCATATATGATCAGGGCAATCAGTGCAGAAGACCATCCAGACCCCTTGAGAGTGGAGAAAGGCATCCATGTCGACACGCCAGCATTGGTAGTTGGTTCCATTGAGGCGAGGAAGATCTTTAAAGGTGTTGGACATGGTGTGGGTAGAGTTCTGGGATGCAAAGACGTCAGTACTTTACCATAATCTGGAAGAAAATGGAGGTGAAATAAATCGCTCATTCCTGAATGCTTTCAGAGCCCTATCACCAAAGTGACATAGTCTCCCCCTGAAATATCCAGATGACATTTTTACACCTTAGAGTGCATATACAGTAGCACGTCAGAGGTGGTTCAGTGTAAAAACACGTTGACTCATAAGGTATGGTCACCATGCATATAGCACAGGTGGGGCTCATAACCTGTTGAAGCAGGGCATGTAATGGCAGAGCCATGCATAGGATGACATACCTAGAGTGCCTGGCTTAATGGAATGGGTGCTGGTTTGAGATTAAGATCAATTGTAACTCAGCACAGCTGAGTTTGTATCTAAATACAATGAGCGTGTGAACTATTATACATATAAAGTATTACTACATTCAACAAATGAGCTCTTGGAGGAGCTGGTGGAGCTGAAGCAGGAGGAGGTCTACCAGATGGAGGCAGAGGAAAAGGAAGAGGAGTCAGATGGGAAGAGTGAGATAGCAAGGGAGGTGACAGAGTTGGGGGCGGAGGCCAGTGAGGTGGACAAGGAGGATACAGAGATGGAGAAAGAGGATGCAGAGGGTGTGGAGGTCAAGAAAGAGGTATAGACAATGATGTGCTATGTAGATAAAGTATAATGGAAGAAATGCACAACAACAGGAGTTCGGAGTGAGGGCGGAGTGAGGCAGAGTAGGAGGAACGGAGTGGGAGGGGAGGTCCTCATCCCCCTCTTCAAGCTAGACATCCCAGCATCTGGCAAAGGAAATGGATGGGCCAGAGTAAAAACAGAATGGGCACAAAGGACCATTGACAGGTTTCCAGAAAGATGGTACATGAAGCTGAGGCTCATGGATTCCAAAAACAGGCCGGAGTACGAGAGTGTGCGGAGTTATGGAGAACAAGATGTATTGGAGGTAGGTCAGCTGGAGGAACTGGTCTGGAGGCTGTGGAGTTGATGTCAGAAGTATTGGCACTCATGCAAGAAGGAATGGGAGTAGGTACTGCCACCCAAATGCTCAACGGAGCATATGGTGGACATGCTAGTGATTTCCTAAATCCAAAAAGCAGCAGAGCCCAATGGAGGTGCATAGCAACACGGGTTGGAGTGATAACATCTGTTGGGGGGGGTGGTCTTCTTTAACCCACAGAGACTAGGTGAATCATCATGGAGTCAGAGCTGAAAAGTCTGGAGCAGGAGAGTCTAAGGAGGTTGGGAAAAAGTGATAGAGGCAGCCATCAAGACTACATGTCTGGAGGTCAGAGATATGGAGTCGGGGGATCCGGAGAAGGAAGGGATGCATACAATAGGATTATGCGACTGGCCATGAATGCTTCAGACACTCCATAGCTTTGTGACCAGAGAGGCCACAGAAGAAATAGAGGTGGAGGTTAAAGTGTCTCTGCCATTCAACAGTGGAGAGCTTGCCATCCAGTCCTAGCACAGAGTCAGAGTCCTGGATGGAGGGAACTTCAGAGGAAATGAGGTCAGACTCAAAATCAGAGTCAGAGGAGTTGGAGTCAGAAATGTTGGAGATGGGGTCAGGGGTATCAGAGGTAGGGTCAAGGACATCGGAGGTGGACATGGAGCAAATGGAAGTGCCAGAGAATTCAGATGAGGATGAAGGAGCTCCAGAAGGAAGCTGTTACGACTTTCTATTTCTTTTCTTTCCTTCCTACATTTGCTACGGTTACTCAGTCTTCTTGTACTACCAGCACCTGGCGTATGCATCCTTCGTGCCCTCGTCCGTCCCTTGGACTTCTTTCCTTTTCTCCGCCTCCAGCTTCCTCCTATTCCATACCGGAGGCATCTTCCCCTTATCTCTCGCCTCTGTTGACTGCTCTCACGATAGTCGGACACGTGTTTCGCATGCTCCATGCATGTGTCCTTGCTTCTCTTCTTTGATCTGATGTATCATGATACACAGGATACGCGCTTCTCCCGATTCCATACGCATCATCCCACAGTTTATCCTGATTCTGAGGTATTCTGCACCTGGCCCATGCGCGTATCCAGGGGTATATAAACCCTCTCTTTTACACTATGATTCCTTAGCTTAGACCTCCTTTGATATACCTTGTACTTCGATCTGCGCTAAGGCAATCTATGCCTTTATCTTCCGTCCTAAGTCTCCGGTCTACTATTAAGTGACCGCTCCTTGTACTTCCTTCATAAAGGAACCCTTGTCGGCCTACGGGTATAACCCTAGTCAAACCTCTGCGTTGTCGCTCCCCAAGCGACTCCTTGTCCCCATGCTAAGGAATCCCCTTGAGCACTTCTGCGTCGTCGCCTCACCCGCAACTCCTTGTATCCCGTACTAAGGAATCCCCTTGAGTACTCCCTTGTGCACTCCTAGGAATCCCCTGAGTGCTAACTGTGTCGTCGCCCCTAAGCGACATCTTAGTCTAGCGAAGGCCCCATTACGATAGCCTCCCGGCCATCGTAACAGAAGCAGAAGGGCATTGGAAAGGGTGGTTTGATGAGCAAGCTCTGCTCTGCATTCCCAATAGCGTGAGTTGATAGACTGTGCCTGGTTCTGCATGTCAGAAAGGGTAAGGGATTTACCAACACGAGAGATCTCGTCTTTGATGTGATCCAGAAGTCCAAGGTAAAAGATGTGGTAGAGTGCGCCATCTCCATAGCTCCAGAGTTGTGCAGCAAGGCAGTTGAATTCAATGACATACTTGGTGACACACTGGTTGGTACTCATGGAGAGGTGCCAGAGTTCTTGCTCTGCATCGCTGATGGGGTCTTGTGGACCAAAATTCATCTGGAGTTCCAGAACGAACTCCTTGTAGTGGTCCATTCAGAGTGGACAGAAACCGGAGGAGGTTGATTCAAGCAGATCTGGCTCAAACTGTTCAAGGGCCATACCTGTGAGGTAAGACTGTGCAAAGGTGACTTTGACATGATCTGTATGAAAGGCTCTAGAGCAGTCCTGAAAATTCAACTCGCAGTGGACCAAGAAGGCCTGGAGTTTGTGAGGATTGGTGCCATTGAACTGGTCCAGAGATTGGACCTTTGTTCTAGGGCCAGAGTTTCTTGGAGAGTGTCCAGCAGCCCTGGAAAGGCTGGTGATCGCCCTGGCAAGACTAGAGAGGGTGTCTTGTTCATCAGAGGAGACATCTGAATTAGACTCATCGTCAGAGTCATCATCAGGGGTAGATGGGGGAGTAGGGGTGACAGATGCTGCTGCTTGTTGACTAGAGTGTTGGCTGGAGTTGCAGTGACCCATAGAAAGTTTGGCTCCTGAAGTCAGAGCGCACAAGGGTGACAATGGAATTGGAGTCAGAGTATGATGCATGGAAAATCCATGGAATTGACTGATGGGCTCTGGTCTTCGATGATTGCTTGCAAAGATACTGAGGGTGTCGTAACGAGACAAGGTGAGGAGAATGAAGGGTGTTGAGGGGATCATGACAGGCATTACCACTTGGTATGAGTCTAGAGGATGGGGAAACTCAAGTAAAATGAACAGCAAGTGGAAGCTAGATAATACTGTTAAGACTATGCTGATGATCTCTGGGTGTAACTCTGGAACTCCAGAGTTCATAGGAATAAGAATGTTGGCTTCATCATATGTGGTGCACCCTTGCTGTTGATCAGGTCCTTGGATTTCGAAGTGGAGGTTCAGAGGTAAACAATACAATTGACTGAGGTTATGAGGAATGGAGATGATTTAGAGAGGGAATAAGCCAGTGTCTAAGTTGATTATCTAGCTGAACTACAGTACTAGATATGAAGGTTTATATACAGAGGCAAAATGGGAGATAGAGTACTAAAGTCCAGGGGTAAGAGTATTTTCAGAGGTACAAGTATTTTCAGGGGGAGGTAACAAGATGGAGACGTGTAACCAAAGGGTCAATGGGTAACTACAGTAAGTCAGGGAGGACGGGGATGAAAAGGTACAGGGTAAACGGAGTATAATGAAAGTATTGGAAATGGTCCATTAAAGGGTACATGAGTTGGAGGGAAACTCTGGAGGTCCAGAGTTGCAATATACATGAAAGCAAGCCAGAGTTGGCAAGTAGGACACCAGAGATGTTGGAGGTATCAGAGGTGGACTCGTGGATTTACGGGATATGACAATGGCTCTGAAGGAGCTATTGGCCAAATTAGGCACGCAGTAACCTTGATTGTGGAAATAGCTGGACATTTTGAAACAATAGACACTTATATTTCCAAGATTAGAACCTATCGTATGATTATTGGGTATGATTGGCTCTATCGCCACAACCCTGTCATTGATTGGACTCTCCAAACCATTTCTTTCCCTTGTTGTACACAATACTGTAAAATTATGGGGCTTGGACCCCCAATCCATGGTTCTTCTCCCACTGTATTACATACTATAGAAGATGGACTAAAAGAACAGGTACCAGAGATCTACCATGAGTTCTTGGATGTGTTCTCAGAGAAAGAATTCAAATGCATGCCTATTTGTAAGCCTTGGGATCATGCCATAGATCTCAAGCCAGACTTTGTTCCAAAGAAGGGTCGAGTAATTCCCCTATCAGATGTTGAAATGGATGAAGTTCGCATGTTCATCGACAAGGAACTCAAGAAGGGCTATATTAAACCCTCCAAGTCTCCACAGACCTCACCAGTCTTCTTTATACCAAAAAAAGATGGTAAAAAACAAATGGTAATGGACTATAGATATTTAAATGAAGGAACTATCAAGAATTCCTACCCTCTCCCTCTAATTCCACAGTTAATAGATCGGCTCAAGAATGCTGATATGTTTATGGCCCTGGATCTTCAATGAGGCTATAATAATGTACAGATCAAAGAAGGAGACAAGTGGAAGGGTGCATTTGTAACACCCATTGGAGCCTACGAACCAACAGTTATGTATTTCAGGATGACCAACTCACCCCCCACTTTTCAACAGATGATGAATGACATATTTAATGACATGTATGCCATAGTAATTATTTATATCAACAATTGTATGATATTTACATCGAAGAAGACAAAGGAGGAGCATGAGGAGGTCGTTAAGGAGGTCTTACGTTGCTTACGCAAAAATGATCTCTACGTAAAACACTTCAAATGTTTCTTCTCAAAAGATCAAGTGAACTTTTTGGGTATGGTAGTATCTAAAAAGGGGGTGGAAATGCAAGAAAAGAAAGTCACTGGAGTTATGGACTGGCCAATTCCTACTCAGCTAAAGCAGCTCCAAGGTTTCCTAGGACTTTGTAACTATTATAGGTGCTTCATTTCAGGCTTTGCCGAGGTTGCACACCTCTTGAACAATCTTACCAAGAAAGATGTTCCATTCACATGGGGTCCCAATCAACAAGCGGCATTCAATGCTTTGAAAAAGAAGTTTACCACAGCTCCTCTTCTAGCATATCCTAATTGAGATCAAGAAGTTCAGGTAGAAACAGATGCCTCAGATATTGCCATGGGAGCTGCGCTCTCTACACTTTGTAACAATGGTAACTGGAGGCCAATTGCCTTCATTTCACACTCTTTTGACAGCACTGAGTGCAATTACCCTATTTATGATAAAGAGTTACTTGCAGTGATTTGGGCACTGGAAGAGTGGCACCATTATCTTATTGGTTGTGAACAGTTTGAAATCTGGACCAATCACAAGAACTTGGAATACTGGAAGAAGCCACAGACCATTAGCAGTTGGCAAGCCTGCTGGCATGTGGTTCTTTAGGAGTTCAATTACATCTTTATTTATAAGCCGGGTTCATCTAATGGTCGGGCCAATGCGCTCTCTCATTGCCTAGACCATGGGGAGGCCATGCAGGACCATAATGCTAATATTATGGTCTTTCCTCCTTCCATTTTCATTAATTCAGTTGCTCTTTCTTTGGACTTTTATTCAGAATTGGAATCTGAGTCTGCCTCCATAGGGGTTGTAAGATTTCACCCCTATTTGCAGGTCTCATCCGATATCGTCTCGCTACCTTAGCTAAGCCCATGGCAACACTTAGCTAACTCTTCACCGCCACAGTCTATTTATTGCACATGCAGCTGCCTCACACTCCATGCCAGTACACTGATATACCCCTTTCTCCTTCATTTCCTGTTATCTTATCTTATCTTGGCTAGATCCAACTTCATTCGCTATCTATCAGTGATATCCAACCACATCCCCGATATCACCTATTTTTGTTCCCCTTCTTGGACTACTATTACCAACCTCTCTTTATGGTCTCTCCTCTAATCCCGATCTCAGATCCTCCCAGATCCAGATCTTGATTCATTTCCCCTTAACCCATGGCAGTTCCCTTTGCCCTTCTATTTAAGTATATTTCACATACATCAGTGATTCACCCTGATCACATCTCTTATCTCTCATCTTACCTGTTATCTTAGATTCACCCTTCGCTCTAGTAATCCAGGCTATGATGTCACTATAACATTACATTATGTAACCTTCCAGTAATTCTATATCTCACGCCTGCCCTAAAGTGGTCCAGTATATATAGTTGGTCATTTACTTGTTGTCACTTAGTTTTGGAATTCTATCTGTTCACCCTTGAACTCATGGTTAGACCCATGCCCCATCACCATTGTACTTGGCTAGTTCTGCCTTGTACTCTTGTTCCTTGCTGTTGTGTTGTCTGTAGATTGATCACTTGGCCCTTTGCCTTGTGGTTAGTTGAGGGCTTAACAGAGGTGGACACAGTGAATGATTTCCTTTTTGACTCTTCTATGAACATTTTCAAAAATAACAAAAACAAAGTCTTTGTACCTCTCTCTTTACACACTTGCCTTCTTACCTTATGTCATGATTCCCCTGTTGCTGGTCATGGCGGCCATGCCAAAACCATTCACACCCTCACTCATTACTTTTCATGGCCTGGTGTCACAAAGGACATTAAATTATACGTAGATAGCTGCCAAGTGTGTGCCCTCACAAAGGGTAAGCAAAAGGCACTAGCAGGCAAACTTATCCCTCTTCCCGCTGCAAAGCATCCTTGGGAAGATCTTTCGGTTGATTTCATTACAGGTTTACCTGAATCATGTTCTTTTTACGGCAATTTGCGTTATAGTCAATCGCTTCTCCAAAAAAGTGGTCTTTATTCCCACACATGACACCTGTTCTTCCATGGACTTAGCAATTTTATTTAGAGATCATATATGTGTACACATGGACTCCCCTCCTCTCTTGTTTCAGATTGTGGACCCCAATTCATGTCTGCCTTCACTCAGGAGTCATGTAAACTCCTGGGCATTCATCAAAAGATTTCCACCACCTATCATCCTCAAACCAATGGGCAAACAGAGCACATTAATAGAGATTTAGAACAATATCTTCACACTTACATAGGAAAGAAGCAACATGAATGGGTGGATTGGTTGAAAATGGCCCAATTCTCCCACAATAATACTGTAACCACAGCCACTGGTTCTATCCCTTTCAATGTCACTCGTAACTACACTCCATGCATGGGTTTTGAAGAGAAATTAGCTGGCTTTGCAGGAGAAGTAGGTCGTTCCCATAAGGAGATAGAAGCAGCATTAGAAGAAACACATGACAGAATGGTCACCACTTTGGAGAAAAGACATTCAGAGGCATCCAAATATTCTGTCAGTCAGCAGGTCTGGTTGTCAACTGACAAACTCAATCTTTCCTATATGGCAAAAAAGTTAACTCAAAAATGAATTGGACCCTATGTCATTTCCATGGTCCTTCCTAACACCATCACTTTAAAACTTCCCCATACCATGCAAATTCATCCCATGGTTAATATCTCTCATGTCAAACCTTATCAGAAAACATTACCTGGACAGCCTAAAATCCATCCCAATGCTATTGAGGTAGACCAAGAAGGGAAAGAACAATTCAAGATTGAATTCATTGCTGCCTCACGTCTAAAGAATAGGAAGTTGGAATACCTTGTGCATTGGAGAGGATACGATGAAACAGATTATACTTGGGAATCAGCTGATATTATCAATACCACCCCTTTGGCTGTCACTGATTTCCACAAGAAAAATTCCTCCACTCCTCATAAACTCCATGGACTTACCACTTCCTCATTCACCTCCCTCTTCTCTTCTTACGAAAACCTTACCGAATCCGTTCCTTCCACGACTCGCCTGGAATTCAAGTCCTAAAAAGGAGATAGTGTTATGATATGAACATTTTCAAACTTTTTGGACTTGTTCTCTTTTCTTTTCCAGTCATGTGATCTGTGCACATGACCATGGGAACCATCACATGATTAGGTCTGGAACTGATGATGTCATGCCTTATGGTATCCATGACCTTTTAATTTCTGCTCTTCTCACACAGCCCCTTTAATCTCTGTTTTCTTTTCCCATGCCTTGCTTCTTCCATTAGTCTATCTATAGTATTTCCTCTCATGCACAGCATGGTCTGTGCGCATGCCTGTACAGTATATAAACTAGCACTATATGACTGGATCCCCAATCTAATCCATTTGTTCATTTGCTCTACTAGTCATTGCCTGGTGGACTTGTTCCCCTTGTAGGCCTGCATTGAACAGACGAAGACTATCTTCCTCCTCTACTCTCCTGCATCTCATCTCTTTACCTGCCAGAACTCATGTAGCCTGAAAAGCGTCAAGCCTTGTGGTGTTCCCGTCGTTTTCGATAGGTTCATTACAACAAGGGCAGTGTTGGAGTATGGGAGTTGTCAAAGCAACTGTGATATCAACTATATTGAAAAAAAAAAGTACATAAAGCCAAATGGAAGCGACAGTGAAAATAACCAATGCAACATCCAACGAAATTGCCTTCCTATGCTGTCCAAGGTTGTTCATAAAACATGGCTCAGATGTCACCTCAGACCGCCAGTGGGATGACTTTGTCTTTCCATGTGATCATGAGTCGAGTGATCATACATTACTTCATCGGTCCTTTGTACTGCCACCTGAAGTTGGTCACTAGTCTTCTGCTGTTTCAAAGTGGTTTGCGACAATTCAATACCTTCCCATTCTATTGTTCCCAGCTGTGCAGGGATTGGGATGAACAATGATCATGTGGAGGCAGCTACACAACTCACTCCTTCGCCATGTATGTACTGGTGGGTAAGAAGGGTATCCATCACAGTCTTCCAAAAAGAAAGAAAAGATCATGTCAATGAAGGGCACACTTTCATCACATTGACAGCACTCACATTTGTACAGACATGACCAATGGGAATGGTGAACATGCCATGGAGATTCATGTCTGGAAGAAGGACAAAACAGAACAAATCACCCAAGGAAAAGATTCTGGTGAAGAGACCTGTCTGGATGGCATCCCAGATAAGTCAATTGAGAACTGTATCAGTCCTGCCGAAACCAGTTCAGGAATGGGAGAAGACAATGGCCAAAGTAACTGGTGAGTGTAAATAATTACATTGATATTATGTAGGGAATAAATGAGTGCACTGGTAATAAACATGTCAACAGTGATCTGCATTGTTCACCAGGAAATCACAAGGGGTGTGATATGGGGTAGCTCAGGCACACTAAATGATTGGTCAGTCTAATGTGGTATAGCAGTCATAAGGCATACACTTTAACAATCCAAGCCTCAATGCTGCAAGCAATATCCAGAATACACAAAGGAATTGTGAGCAGTATGACCATGCCATATAGGATTTTGCTGTCAGTGAAATGCCAAATTCTACAACACACTGGATTGAGGTCGGGCTCATATATTTATATCTGTGTTATAAAGGCAGCGAGTGCAGTACTGAGAGTGTTACGACGGCCGAGAGGCTATCGTAATGGGGCCTTCGCTGAACAAGGATGTCGCTTAGGGGCGACAACGCAGTTAGCACTTAGGGCTTTCCTATAGCGCACAAGGGAGTACTCAAGGGGATTCCTTAGTACGAGGATGAAGGAGTGCTCAAGGGGATTCCTTAGCACGGGACGAAGGAGTCGCTTGGGGAGCGACGACACAGAGGTTCGACTAGGGTTGTACCCGTAGGCCGACAAAGGTTCCTTTATGAAGGAAGAACAAAGAGCGGTCACTTAATAGTAGACTGGAGACTTAGGACGAAGGATAAAGGCATAGATTGCCTTAGCGCAGAGCGAGGTACAAGGTAACTCGAAGGAGGTCTAAGCTAAGAGAATTGTATCGTAAACGTGTGACAAGCAATGACCTTGGTACGTAAATGGAGGCGTGAGATAAATGGAAGGTACCTTCGGTAGGGAATAGGAGGAAGCCGAAGGTGGAGAAAAGGGAAGAAGTCCATGGGGTGAGCGAGTGCACGATGGATACGTTACGCCAAAGTGCGAATGGAGTAGGTAAACAGACAAAACGACAGGAGACGTGACCTCTAGCTAACAGAGGCTGTAGACGAGTCAAAGGAGACCGTTAGCTGGTATCCATCCAACGACCGGAGTTGCAGTCAGTTTAATGCCATGAGCACGGGCGCTGGTAGTACAAGGAGACTGAGTAACCATGGCAAATGTAGGAAAGAAAGAAAAGGAATAGAAAGTCGTAACATTACCCCCTTAGTAAGGTCAAGGCTACGATGAAGACAACTCGTTTGAAATTTAATAGGTGGGTCCGCCGACCGGGGAACCGGTGACGTTACCGTAGGCGGTGTCGTCCCAGACATCTTCCTGGTCTGAGTAGTTCCGCTCATAGAGCGGGGATGCAGAGCGGTGAACACGATGCGTGTTCTGAGGGCTGCGGGGGCGACGTGGATTTCTGGAAGAGGTGGAAGATCTAGAGGACCTAGAGAAGGAAGAGGAGCCAGAAGACATCTGGCAAGGAGGAGGAACACAACGAGGAGGGGGAGACGCGGTTTGGCGACAAAGGGGGCATCGATTAAGGATATGTCCAGGTGCCCAATGGAGGCACGACGAACACTGATGGAAGGGGCAGTCAAGTTTAAAATGCCCGAGACGACCACACTCGTAGCAGGTTTGGTGAGCGCGAGGGTGGGAGGTAGGAAGGGGGAGTCGGCCGTCGGCTCCGGTCCAGGCAGCTTCGATTCGCTCCATCATGCGAGTCTCCTCGGCAGAGAGCGGAGTGGTGCTGACGGAAGGCATGGGGGTGACTGGGGGACTGGGAGCGGTGACAGGGGTCTCGACTTCAGCGGGGGAGACGGTAGGACGAGCATGGCGTCTAATGTGGTCCTGCTCCAACTCCACGGCGATATGGAGTTCTAGAGTGAGGGGGCGAGCTTGAGTAGCAAGCTCTAGGAGGTATCGGCGGAGGTCCCGAAGGAACGTGAGCATGCCGAGCTGATGAAGTACGATGAGGAGACGACATTGAATCTCCTTGGAGTCATGGTGGATGAAATGCACAACATGGGTGCACGTGGGGTCAGTGGCGGGGACGTGGGCCATGGCGATGACGTTCAGGTTGGAGAGGTACGCGGTATAGAGTGTGTACAGGGGGGATGAGACGTCTAGGTAGCAATCTACGGCTGTGGCGAGGCCGGGGTTGGTGATGAGCTCAGTGAGCTCGCGGATCTCGAAGACGGTTGGTGGTCCGTCCGAGAGGCAGTAGGCTGAGGTGGGGACATCTACTGAAAGTACAGGTGCTTCAGTAGGTACTGGAGAAGAGACGAGACGCTCCACAGGAGGAGTAGGAGGACGTTGTTCTGCAGCGTCAGGTACGGGACTAGGATCATGGGGTATAAGTGGGGAACTAGGTTCCCAAACCAATGAAGGACGAGGAGAATCAAGGTCCTCATCGAGGCGGGGTTCAAGAAGAGCCGCAGGGGTGGGCTCAAAGTCTTCGGGAAATAGAGTTTGATTTTCTTCGGGCGGTGACAGAATGGCAAGAGGAAAGACTTGGTAATGACAGGTAAGGAGTTCTCCGACAGTGATGGTGGGGATCTGGTCAGTGGGAGTAAACTCAATGGTCATGGTGGAGTGGGTTAAAGGGAGAAGACGGAGGGGAACAGGGCTTTATATTCGAGAAGAGCGGAGTCTGCGTTTTTCAGGTTCCGTTCTGGGATCCAGGAGTCTTCTTCTGCGGAATACCCTTTCCAACGGATCAGGAAGGAGCGGTGTCCCTTGGTTCCGCGGTGGCATATGATCTTCTCGATTTCGTATTCTTCTTCACCTTCTACAAGGTCCGGAGGGGGTTGAGGGTAGTTAGGACCGTGGGTGTCGTTCTCACGGTATGGAGTTAGAAGTGATGCGTGGAAGACCGGGTGGATCTTCCAGGTCTTCAGAAGGTGGAGTTGATACGTGATCGGGGACAGTACCTTTGTGACGGTAAAAGGTCCTTCCCATTTTGCGGCGAACTTTGGATTGGCAATAGAGCGTTTGAGATTGCGGGCCTCGAGCCACACCTTATCTCCTAGGGCGAAGGGTTTAAAGGAATGACAAGTGCGTGCAGCCATGGTTTGGCGGGCAAGTTCGTGAGAAGCAAGGGCTTCGTCACGAGCGGCAGTGAGGGCTTTGAGTCGGGAATCTACGGCAGGAAGGGAGGAATCGGAGATTACTGATGGTAGGGCGTGGGGTTCGTAACCCATCATCAGGAAGAATGGGGATTTCCCGGTGACGGAGTG
>QFEM01001884.1:0-16569 GCA_003316205.1 Boletus bicolor
TTCATTTCCCCTAACTCCATCAGTTTTCCCCTTTACACTTCTGTTTAAGTACTATTTCACATGCATCAACGATTCACCCCAATCACATCTCTCATCGCTCATTTTACCATTTATCTTAGATTTCCCTTTGCCCTAATAATCCAGACTATGATGTCACCATGACATCACATTATGTAACCTTCTAGTACATTCTATATCTCACGCCTGCCCTCAAGCAGTCCAGTATATATAGTTAGTCGTTTACTTGATGTAACCTAGTTTTGGAATTCTATCTGTTTACTCTTGAACTTGTGGTTAAACCCACATCTTGCTCACTATAGTACTTGGCCAGTTCTGCCCTGTACTCTCATCGCTCTGTTTGTGTTGTCTATAGGTTGATCATTAGGTGCATTGCCTAGTGGTTAGTCAAGGGCTTAACACTGGTTCATCAAAGCACGTAGCTGTGAAAATTGTTCGGGGAAGTTGGTTTGACCACCCCATTGGACGGCGTGTGCTGCTCTGGGACCACAAGGACGAGGGGGGTGCTCCACACACAGCCACGGCTTTCTGCACCTTTGGCATACTCCTGCGGCACATGCCTTATTGAGCTCCATAGGAGCTCCACATCCTGGGAATACACTGGGGGCATTGGGATGCAGGGTATTCACGGCAGCAGGTTGAGGCAGAGGGCCGGTTGGTAGGGCATAGCGGGGCTGAGGGTTCCAAGGAATGAAGTGTGATTGGCTGCTGGGGGCAGCCAGACGGACAGCCTGTGCCTGTTCACTCCGTTCTCGGAGGATCTCCTCGGTTTCTGGAGGGCTCGCTCCCACTCCTAGATGTGAGTGCTCTCAATGAGCACATGATTATTGTCCTTGGCGTGGTTCACCAAGGTTTGTTGAGCATTGTGGCGGATTAGGTCGATGAGGGTACAAGTGTTGTGGTGCTCATCGTATTCGGCCTCCATAGCCAGCTGGTGCATTTTGGTGAAATAATCTTCCACTGAGTCGGTGCCTTGCTTAAGTGCGAAGAGTTTTGTCTGTGCTCGTCACCTCAGGCCAGCTCGTTGGAAAGCACATTTGAGGTCGTCCTTGAAATAGGAGAACCCCATTTTCTCATCATTCCTCCTCAAGACCATGAGGTCCATGTAGTGGCCCGCAGGGTTGTTGCCCATCATATATGAGAGGGTAATGAGAATTTTCTGCCAGTCTGAGGAGTCCACCTCAAAGCCACATAGGTACATGGAGACCGTCCTCCACCAGGATACAAATTTTTCCTTGTTGCTGTTGTATGCCGCTGGCTTGGCATAGATCGACTTCCCGATCTTAGGGTCAGGTCGTTGAGGGGCAGTCTGCCAGAAGGGGCTAGGATTGCAGGAACCAGGGTTGTGGCTAGAGCCCAGTGAGCTTGGCAGCTTTGGTGGCCCTGCCCTAGGGGGTGCAGGCAGTGGGCCCCTAGGCAGAGAGTGACGTGGTGGATTGGTGGGGGGGAGGTGGTCCATGGGGGCGCCCACAGGAAGGTGAATACCCAGGTGATCTCTCATGAATTGGTCCCTCCACACTGCCCACATGAAATCAGAGCAGGTAGGTTGGGGGGTGGCATGTGAGCTCATCCTCGTTGCTCCTATCGCCACCGATGCTCTGGGCACAGGCGATGGGCACGCGAGGGGAGTGCAGGTGTGATGCGAGGGTTCCATCGTCACATCTTCCAGTGCAGCTGAAAGAGCATGCATGGAGGCGAGGGCAGATTGGGGCTGAGGTGACTGAACCTCAACCCGAGATGAGGGGTGCAACATGCGCAGATACAGATGGGGAGTATTACCTGACATAGTGACAGGGGTGACAGAGGATGATGCAGGGACAGAGGTAAGGGTGGAAATGATCTATGAAGTAGGCTCAAGCAAGTAGATCGTCATAGAATTGCCAAGTATAGTTGTCCTCTCGGCAGCGACTATAATCGTACTAGTAAACCTTGTGGGGCTGTTTAGAGAGGGCCTGGAGATTGGAAACTCTTGTCATCTTGGGCAAACGGTTGGACTCTCCTACAGGTTATGTAGATGAGCTTGAAGGATACCAGCAGAGAAGTAGAGAGGAGAGTGGTGACAACAACAGGGAAGCCAAAGATGGCCATGATGATGGATAGTGGTTCCCTGGAGCACGCGTAATGCAGCTGCTACAACGGGGAGAACCAGAGGTGTGGATACTGCCGGAGTTAGCAGCAGGGGAGTCTGGGAGAGAGGCTTCCGCGTGCCAATAGAGGGCAAAGGTGGCAGCGAAGGCAACTAGCTCGTGTTTGGGGGCACGAGATTGAGGAACACAGAGTCCGAGCATGCAGGTTACTGGTCTGTCTTCACCTACACTCAGGACTGAAGGCAGAAAGATGATGTCTCTGGGGGTCTCCAGTGGCAAACAGAGTCAGGGGATGGGGGAACCAGAAGTGCTTTACTATAGCACAAGGGAATACTGCCCTCGTCAGTCATGATGCCACAGATGATTACGAGAACCTGGGTCCACTAGCATAGGACCAGCATATGGACCATTAGGCACTCAACGGACAACAGGGGCTAGTGCTCTATGCCCGGTAGCAACTTTATCCTTATTTAGACGGCGGATGACTATATAGATGAGCGTGGGGCAAGTGCTCTACTCGTTGGCGTCAAGTGCCAATAACTTTTTCCTCTTAAGCCTGAGGTCACGGCTCTCATTGTGCTCACACAAAGAGTACAAGGCATGGAAGGTGGGGAGAAGCGGGAATGAGATAGAGATGAAACCAACGATTCAAAGACTCAACCCGCAGGTGCATGCAGCAGATCCCAATGGTGTCCTAGAGCCTATCGACTGAGCGTTCTTGCAGCAACAACCTAAAGGCTTGAATTATGCACACTGTGAGTAGGAGCACTCAACAGAGGGAGAAGAGGAAGAGGGGCGAAGCAAACAGTGACGCAGCGAAGTGCACATCAACAGGTGAAAATGATAAGGGTAACAATGAAGGGATGTCAGGGACTAAAGAGGTCGGTGATGAATGTAATGATACCGCGAACGATAACACCACAAGGCTCAGGACTATCTCGCAGGCTACACATGTCCTGGCGAGGAAAGAGAAAAGAGGAAGGGGGAAGTCCTTTCCGTTCGATGCAGGCCTACAATGAGGAACAAGTCCCCAAGGCAATGACCAGTGAAGCAACAAACAAGTGGATTAGACTGGGGATTCCAGTCGCAAGTGTCTACCTTATATATAATACAGGCGCGCGCACAGACCATGCTATGCGTGAGAGGAACTACTATAAATAGACTAAGTGGAGAAGCTAGGCACGGGAAAAGAAGAAGCGGAGATTAACAAGGCAGTGTGAGAAGAGCGGAAATTAAAGGGGCGTGGGTACCATGAGTTATGACGTCATTGGTTCTAGACCTGGTCATGTGCTGGTTCCCACGGTCACGTGCACTGATCACGTGACTGGAAGAAGAAAAGTTGAAGTTCGAAAAGTTTTGAAAATGTTCATATTATAACAATGAAGAAAGAGTTTCGGAATTATAAAAAGGCCACAAAAATCAAAGAGTCACTAAGTGTGATATTCGATGAAAAGAAATGAAATTCTGAAACTAGAAAATACATGTGAGTTTGAACAACTACTTATACTACTGGCTTGCTTTAGGGCAAGCCTGGGAAAGGGAATGTTCTGGAAGGTTAAGTAATATGATGTCATGGGTGATGTCATAGATCAAATATTCTGGAATGATCTTGATAAGATTAGATAAGATAATGGAAGATAAGATAAGATAAGGAGAAAGATGGGGGAAATATTGCCTGTCGTTTCAGAAGGGCACTTTCATTACACCCATTGGAGCCTACGAACCTACGGTTATGTATTTCGGGATGACCAACTCACCTCCTACTTTCTGGCAAATGATGAATGACATCTTTAATGACATGTATGCCATAGTAATTATTTACATTGATGACTGTATGATATTTACGTTGAAAAAGACCAAGGAGGAGCATGAGGAGGTTGTAAAGGAGGTCTTACATCACTTACATGAAAATGATCTCTATGTAAAACCCTCCAAGTGCTTCTTCTTGAAGGATCAGGTGGATTTTTTGGGTATGGTCATATCTAAAAAGGGGGTGGAAATGCAGGAGAAAAAAGTCACTGGAGTTATGGACTGGCCTGTTTCCACACAGTTGAAGCAACTCCAAGGTTTCCTCAGTTTATGTAATTATTATTAGTGTTTGAAAGTCCAGTTGCTGGACTGCAAAAAGACTGCAACTGGACTGGACTTTATTCTCTTCGCAACTGGACTGCAGTTGCAGTTGCCTTGAGTTACAATCAGTCTCAGTCCAGTCTTTTCGTTTTTGAAAAAAATTAAAACTGAAAAAAACCGGTTGCAACCGGTCTTTTTGCTGCACAGCAACCCCCTATGTATGCTATATTTTTCCTCTATTTTTCCTCTATTTTTCCATATTTTTTCACAATTTTTGAGCAACATCCTTCAATTTTATCAAAATATTGCAGTTATGTTTGTATTCACATGGAAGTGCTTGTTGATACATGAAAAGGTAATCATAATATCACTATTAACATCCTAAATACATATTATTGATGTCTTATTTACCATATTGAACATGTATAACATATATATTATGGTGAATCATACTGTAATACTCTAAAATGACATGCAATTTTAAAATGCTCATATCTCCATGAGTTCTCAACCGTTTTTCATTAAAAAAATATGAGCGGGTAGCCAAGAATAGGAATTATTTTCTAGGGTGGACCAGTCTTTCAAAAGACCGGTTTTAGACCGCAACCAGACCAAAAAAGACCGAAAATATGGTTTTTTTTCGGTCTTAGTCCGGTTTTTTTTCCTTTTAAGGAAATTCTAGGACCGGTTGCAGTCTGGTCTTTTCCAAAAAAGGCAAAAGACCGGACCCAACCAGACTTTTAAACTCTATCAGCCAGTGCCAGGAGAGTCCTGACTCAAGTATGGGTGGTCTTGCCCTCAAGGACTGGCCTGAGACATGGTACACAGGCAACATGAAAGAGTTCACTACATTAAAATGAAAGATGCAACAAGTTGTCGCTGAGGAATTCTATCAGTATGTCATACTACTGCTGTGAGCACTGGGGCAAGATCATAGGTTGATGTGAGCAAGAATGGCAAGCCAAGCAAATGTGTTACTATTGCTGATGCATGGATGATGGGCACAATATAATGTGTGTTTTCACCTCTTCTGAATCCTCCTAGGTTGTCGGCCTTCTCCATCTCTTACGTTCACAAGCACACTGTTCGTGTGAGTTGCTCACCATTCCCATTCAGCATACACACACACACTAGTAGATCTAGATCACCATTCAATCACTCATCATACTATAGCAACTAGCCATAGCAGTTCCTGCCACATATCTACCCTCATGTTGTACCTCACTTACCCTGGCCACATCTCCAGATTTCATGCTCAGGCCTATTTCATTTGGCTCGAGGTTATATGTTAGCCTGCCATTCAAGTTTATTGCAGCAATGGGCCTAGGTCAACAGGAGATGTTATATGTGATGAAGGAACTGTAAGATTTCGCCCCTATTCACAGGTCTTATCCGATATTGTCTTGTAACCTTAGCTAAGCCTAGGCAACCCTTAGCTAACTCTTCACTGCCACAAGCCTATTTATCACACATATAGCCACCTCACGCTCCGTGCCAGTACACTGATATACCCCTTTCTCCTTTTATTTCCCCTTCTTCTCCTTCGCTTTTCATTATCTTATCTTATCTCGGCTAGATCTGAATTCCTTCACTATCTATCAGTGATCACCAATTACTTCATCCGGTATCACCTATTTTCGTTTTCCCT
Organism: Boletus bicolor; assembly: GCA_003316205.1. NCBI lineage: Eukaryota > Fungi > Basidiomycota > Agaricomycetes > Boletales > Boletaceae > Boletus > Boletus bicolor. Next base: position 5,824 of record QFEM01001884.1, read on the forward strand.
CTCGGACTATCATTACCAACCTCTCTTTATGGTCTCTCCTAAATCCTGATCTCAGATCCCAGATCCAGATCTCAATTTGTATTCCCTTAACCCAGGCAGTTCCCTTTGCCCTTCTATTTAAGTACTGTTTCACATGCATCAGCGATCTACCCCGATTGCATCTCTTATCCCACATTTCACTGTTTATCTTAGATTCACCCTTCACCCTAATGTTCCAGACTATGATGTCACCATGATGTCACATTATGTAACCTTCCAGTATATTCTATATCTCATGCCTGCCCTAAAGCAGCCCAGTATATATAGTTGGTAGTTTACTTGTTGTAACCTTGTTTTGGAATTCTATCCAATAGTCTGCAAAGTCTATCTGTTTGCTCTTGAACTCATGGTTAAGCCCACACCTTGCTTGCTATAGTACTTGGCCAGTTCTGCCTTGTACTCTTGCTTTCTGTTTTGTGTTGTCTGTAGATTGATCACTTGGTGCATTGCCTTGTGGTTAGTCAAGGGTCTAACAGAAACGAACGAGGACAAGAGAATACATGCCAATGTGATGTATAGTAAAAAATAACAAAATGAATATGGATTTACTGCCATGGGTGAGCAAACATGTTATGAATGGGATTGCACTTGCAGTGCCGGTGAAAGTACTGTCAATCACTAACTACTCTAGCTACAGTATGCATATTGTATATACCAATCAACAGCGGAGATCACATGACAGCAAAAATGTTTGAAAGTGGCAACCTAAAAAGGCCAATACCAATCAGCATACCCTTTTTGGGATTTCAACACATTCAACAGGGAGAACAATCAACATTGTTGTGGACTATGGATCCAGTGTGGACAGGTCAGGTAGGGAATGGCACGCACAATGTGGACACTCTGGCAGCTATGAAAGCTCAACCAGGAAGCACCTTTTCCCAACAACCAGAGTCATCCTCGATCAGCATGCCTACTAATACTCATTCATGGACAGTGCACTCATGTCCTCCCAATTCACCTAGTCTTGCTACCCTTGAAGAATAATTCACAAATCTAGATGTTACGACGGCCAGGAGGCTATCGTAATGGGGCCTTCGCTGGACTAAGATTGTCGCTTAGGGGCGACAACGCAGTTAGCACTTAGGGGATTCCTATAGTGCACAAGGGAGTACTCAAGGGGATTCCTTAGTATGAGGGCAAAGAGTGCTCGAGGGGATTCCTCAGCACGGGACAAAGGAGTGCTCAAGGGGATTCCTTAGCACGGGACAAAGGGGTCGCTTAGAGGGCGACGACACAGAGGTTCGACTAGGGTTGTACCCGTAGGCCAACGAAGGTTCCTTTAAGAAGGAAGTACAAGGAGTGGTCACTTAATAGTAGACCAGAGACTTAGGACGACAAGTAAAGGATAAAGGCATGGATTGCCTTAGTGCAGATCGAGATACAAGGGTAAATCGAAGGAGATCTAAGCTAAGGAATCGTAGCATAAAGAGAAGGGTTTATATACCCCTGGATACACGCACGGGCCAGGTGCGGGATACCTTGGGATCGGAATAAACCGTGGGATAATGCGTATGGAATCGGGAGAAGTGCATATCCTGTGTATTGTGATAAACCGGATCAGAGAAAGAAGAGAAGTTAGGACACGTGCATGGAGCATGCAAAACACGTGTCCGACTATCGTGGGAACGATCAACAAAGTCATGGGACAAGGGGAAGATACCTCCGGTATGGAATAGGGGGAAGCCAGAGGCAGAGAAAAGGAAAGAAGTCCAAGGGACGAGTGAGTGCACGAAGGATGCGTACACCAGGCGCTGGTAGTACAAGTAGACTGAGTAAACGTAGCAAGTGTAGAAAGAAAAGAAAAGAAATAGAGAGTCATAACACTAGACATAGAAGATGGCAGGACTAGGTCCAGGAGACTGACTCCACTATCATCACCAGATTATGACCTGGTGGATGAGAGATGTGAAGTCGAAGGCATAGAAACTCACACCACTCCAAGAGTCAGGAAGAAGACAAGATCCATTGCTAGCTCTCAAAAAAATCTGGCTCACAATGCTGATCCTAATAATGGATGTTGTCTCATCACAAACTGACCTGACCCGGTCTAGTCATGCCACCTTGTAGCCCAAGCAACTAATTACAAAATAGTGCAAGTTTATGTATCTCAAATAATGTGACTGTACTTACTTCATCCGACCCATAGCTCACGAGATTGGAGTATGTGTGGGGGCTCAAATATAAGGATTTCAATGTTGATACTAGATATAACATGATGCATTGTATGTATGCTGGTTGTGTTCGAAGTCACTTGTGCTGATATCTGTTGTAGTGTGAAATGACTGGCATTTCCTCTTCAACCAACCAAAATGGGTCTTGGTTCCAGAAGTTGATATTCTACAAAACCTGAGCAAGATATATGTGGAAGACAAGTGCACAATGAGTGACATCACAAAGGTCTTTTGGTTCTTGTGCTACTTGAGATGTTAGCTGAAAATCATCTAGTTTTTCATAGAACCAACTTATTGGTACTACATTCTTCCTGCACCCATATTGAAAGAACTGATTTGTCATTTCTCAGATGTCAATAGCCACGATCATAAGATTCATTTTCCACCTTTCTCCAACCTTGGCCCTCTCACAAGCCACATTCATCCACACTTCATCATTTTTAACACTGGTAAAAAGCTGTCAAGCACCCAGAATAAACACTTCTCCAAGATGCTCCTCATTCTCAGCCAAAAAGTCCCTCCGAGCAATGCACTCCCAATGGTGATTGCTATACAGCATTTGTATAGTGCGTGGATGGAGATGCAAGTACCTGATCACTTCTATGACACTGCCAGAACACCAAAGAGGTTTCATGGGTCATTTGAAGAAGGTCGAGATGATCACTCGCAAGGCAGTCCTCCAAGACATCAGGGTCTCAGAAGCATGACCCACTCTCAAGGACAGGGAACTCTGGACTCAGCTGGTCATTATGAAGGGGGACAGCAATGAGCCAATCTTCCCTTCCACCCTCCTGAAGATGACTCTTCTTCTTCTGTTACTAGTGTTTAAAAGTCCGGTTGGGTCCAGTCTTTTTCCTTTTTTGGAAAAGACCGGTCTGCAACCGGTCTTACTCAAGAGACATTCACCCAAAGACCGGACTGGACCTACAAAAACCGGTTGCCATCGGTCTTTTAGTCGGTTGCAACTGATCCAGATCGGTTTTCTTGCAACCAGTTGCAAACTGACCCAAGACCAATGGCAACCAACCCAGCAAGCTGTCTCCCCGAGTCAGCACACTCAACATGCTGCATCAATGTGTTTCCAAAATATATACATTTGTATGAGTACCAAGTAAATTTTAATATACTACAACACACCCACCACCATGCCCAGTGAAGGTCGCAAGTCCAAGCAACAATGAGTTCTCACTGAAAAAGCTCGAGACTCAGTGAATTTGCAACTGGGAGCAGGTAGAGAACAGAAGAATAGTACTCATACTCGTGCACCTAGGGAGAAAAAGAGCAAGAAACAAAAGGCTGCCATGTCAAGCAGCAGCTCAGATGCCAAGTCAACGGGTAGCACATCTGATGGCAATGATGTGCTCACCTTGAGAAGGTGCAAGGCCAAGCAACACCGTAACAAGAGCCCTCCTGATGTGGTCCACCTTGAAACAAGTAGTGACCCAGAGGAGATTGAGGAGGTAACTGACAATGCGATTCGGGGCGACACATACCTTGATCAAGTTGTTGATTCGGAGGTCCCTGCCTCAGAGGGTGATCTGGTATGATTGAGTTAACGATGAATGCTGCTGATAGAATGTCAGCTTATTCTCTCAACAGGGCTTGACAATGGGTTTAGAGGACATGGAAATAGGGACGGACCTGGTGGAAAAGATACCAAAGTGAAACAGCATGGCCGATCTACTGACCATGTTCTCTGATCGCATCACAGTTCGCTTCATGAAGCTAGATGGCTCAGTCAAGTTGCTGTCAGGTCAGTGGTGCATGATCTGCAAGTGAGTGATATAGTATGTATGAGGTTGTCACAGTTACTCACCAGGATTATTTAGAATTGACAAGAAGTTTCTTGTGACCAAGGGAAAGTGCAAGGTGTTCCATATTGGGAGTAACTTGTTGTGTCGTCAACATATTTGACTTCACTATGAGATATATCAGGAGCGCTGTGCAGATAAAGGAATTACTGAAAACCATCACGCAGTTCCACAAGAAATACTGTGGGAGTGACAAGACAAGAAAAGGGACAAAAAAGGCAACTTGCAAATGACCCTTGATGCACACACTTCAGGTTCGGGTCAAAGCTGTTCATTTTCGAGGGAGAAGGTACTCAAAGCGGTGGCCGAATTCATTGTATGCGATGATCAGGTATGGAATATAGTACTAAACTTAGAATATTGATGTAGTACTACCAAGTCACTTGTGGTGGCCGATAAGGCCACATTTAGGAATTGCTTAGTGGCTATGCATCCTGCAGCAATCAAACTCGACCTCCCATCAACACACGACATCAAAGTGTATGTTGCTAATGCTTTCGCCAAATTCTTCCAAGACCTTGGTTCTGAAATTCGGGTAACATCTTTTTTTTTCCTTCGAAGTACAACACTTCTAATTACCCTACTAGTCTCAAAGTACTGGGCATGTCTCAATCACGCTAGACCTTTGGTCTGTTGAGCAGACAAAGGCATCATTCCTAGGAATCACGGCCCATCAGATCCATGTCAGCGACCTCAACTCCAAATGGGAGTTATGAAGTGAAAAGACCACAAAAAGAGAAGGGTCACAAAATGTGATATCTGACTCAAAGAAATGGAATACCGAAACTAAGGTATATACATGGAGGGGACCGACTACTTATACTACTGGCTTGCTTTAGGGCAAGCCTGGGAAAAGGAATGTTCTGGAAGATTTGTAATATGATATCATAATGACGTCGTGGTGACGTCACTGATCGAATGTTCTGGAACGATCTTGATAAGATTAGATAAGATAAGATAAGATAACGTGGTTGGTGAAAGAATAAGGGAAAAGTTGGAAGAAATATAGCGCGTCGTTTCATAACCCCCTTCTTAGGGGTCGAACTCCCGATCGACCAAAATACCATTGACGATGGGACTGGAACCTGGTGAAGGGATTTTGAAGAGGGAGTCGGGGAGGCGGTTGAGCGATGCAGCGAGTGACTTGAAGCCTGGGTCGGAGAAGAGTGGAGTGTGGTGGATACAAGGGGAACAGTCGCACGGTTCGGCTGGAGCGCGCAAAGCAGCAGCTACGACGGCGCGAACGGCTTCTGGGTGTTTCCGGTGGAAGCTTTCGACCTCCTTGGTGGCGTGGGATAGATGGGATTTGGGTTCCCAAGTTTGCTCTTCTCGAGGGTATCCCTTCCAGTGCACCAAGTATTCGGTCTTGTTTCGCTTCTTGCGGGAGTCCACAATCTGCTCCACTTCGTATTCTTCCTCCTGTTGGATGATGACTGGAGGCAGGGGTTTCGGTTTGGCTTGGGAGGGGTAAGATCCGGTGATGTAGGGTGTGAGGAGTGATTCATTGAACACCGGGTGGATTCCCTTCCAAGTCTTTGGCAACTCTAGCTCGTATGCCGCGACGCCGACCTTTGCTTTGACCTTAAAGGGGCCATATCGCTTGTCGTCGAACTTCTTCGTGGGTCGGTCGGTTTTGATGTTCTTGGCCTCGAGGAGGACCTGTTGACCCACGGAGTACTCTACGATCTTGCAGGCTCCCTTGTCGTGACTCGCTTTCATCAACTCCACGGCTTTCTCTAACGCCTTCCATGCTATCTCGAAACTCGACTTCATCCGCTTCACGAACTCATTCGCCGATTCGTTTCGGACCTCCGTTTTTTGCGCGGGTATTACCGGTTGCTGTCCGAAGTTGAGTATGAACGGGGAAGTTCCGGTGGCGCTGGAGGTCTGCGAGTTGTGGGCGAACTCGGCGATGGGGAGCCAATCGGCCCAGTCAGTCTGGCGGTGGTTTACGTAGATCCGGAGGTATTTTTCAACCTCCTGATTGATCCGTTCCGTTTGGCCGTCTGTCTGTGGGTGGTAGGCGGTTGATGGATTGGCTTCGATCCATAGCAGGGTGTATAGATCCCGCATAAATGATGAGACGAATTGGGTACCCCGATCTGAGATCACCTTCCTGGGTGCTCCATGCAGTTTGAATACGTGGTCTCGGAATAGCATGGCGACTCCTTGGGAGGTGACCGTGTCGGTGGTGGGGATGAGATGGATCATCTTCGAGAAGCGATCTACAACCACGAGGATGGCGTTTTTGCCCTGTGATTGAGGTAGTGGTCCGATCAGATCTACCGAGATGATTTCCCAGGGTGCTGATGGGATCTCGTTTGGATGGAGAGGGGTTTGGGTGGACGTGGTCTTGGGTTTTACCTTTTGACATGCGTCGCAGCCCTTGATGTACTCTTCCACGTCTTTCCGTAACGTTGGCCAGTAGTACTCGCTCATGATAAGGTCGCGAGTCCTTCGCACACCGGGGTGACCCGAGATTGGGTGGTCGTGATTGGCCCGGATGATGTCTTCGCGGAGTTTGGCATCGTTCGGAATGTAGACGAGGTCGTTCCATCTTACGAGGTCGTCTTTTCTAGTCCAGGAGGATTCCAGCTTCTTCAGTCCTTCTTTCGCAAAGCGCTCCAGCTTGTATTGCAGCTTCTTGATGCGATCAAGGATACTCGAAGAGGCTACAGCCTTGACGAAAAGGGAGTCGGGCAAAAGAATTTGCTGATGGTTATCGGTGTTTACCCCCTTCTCATAGTCTGGCCTCCTGGACAGAGGGTCGGCGGGATTAGTTTTGCCAGGTCTGTAGCTGAAGGACAGCTTATATTCCTGGACAATTTGTTGCCATCTGGCTTGACGGCGGGAGAGGTCTTGGGGCTTTCGGAAGAACTCGAGGTTCTTGTGGTCCGTTAGCACCTCAACGGGGTGGACAGCCTCAAGGAGGTATTGTTGCCATTCTTTGAGCGCGAAGATGACCGCGAGCATCTCTAAGTCTGCGGTGTGGTAGTTGCGCTCCGCGTCGTTGAGCGATCTGGAAATGAAGGCGACCGGGTGCCATACGTTGCTCTGGCATTGGGATAGTACCGCTCCGATTCCAATTCCCGATCCGTCAGTCTCGATACGGAAGGGATCGTCATCGGTGGGCATTGCCAACACAGGGGCCGTGGACACCGTTTCCTTGAGTTGTTTGAAGGCCTGCTGGCAAGCTGGCGACCAATCGAAGTCTTTCTTTACCGACGTGAGTGTGCTTAGGGGGCGCGCGATCTGAGCGAAGTTCTTTACGAACCGTCGGTAGAAGTTGAGAAACCCCAAGAATCCTCTCAGGGTCTTCTTCGAAGTTGGAACCAGCCAATCTTTGATTGCTGCAACCTTCTTTTCATCCATCTTGACTTCGTTCTGGGACACCACTAGTCCTAGGAATTCGGTTTCCTGGACTTCGAAGTCGCATTTATCGTGGCGTAGATATAGGTGGCTGTCCCTCAAAATCTGCAACACTTCACGGACCACTTTGCGATGCTCCTCCAGGGTCTTGGTGAAAATCATGATGTCATCGATGTAGACTACCACGACTCCGCGGTTGATCAGGTCCCGGAAGAGTGAATTCATCATTGTTTGGAAGGTGGCCGGGGAGTTGCACAGCCCAAAAAACATCACCAAGGGTTCGAAGAGACCTTGGTTCGTTCGGAAGGCTGCCTTCCACTCGTCTCCTTCTGCCATCCGTACGTTATTGTACCCCCATCGCACGTCAAACTTTGTATAATATTTGGCGGACTTAAGTTTGTCCACCAACTCGGCGATTAAGGGCAGCGGATACCGGTTGCGTCGGGTGACTTCATTGAGCTTCCGGTAGTCTTGTACTGGACAGAGGCAGCCATCCTTCTTCTTGATGAAGAAGAACGCGGAGGCGAATGGGGATTTCGACGGTCGGATGTGGCCGGACTTTAGGTTCTCTTCAAGGAATTTGTCTAGCTCCTCCTGTTTGCCTGGGTTCAAGGGGTAAACTTTGCAGTCTACCGTATGATCTCCTGGAAGGAGTTCAATGGCATGGTCCCAGGGGCGTCTTGGGGGTAGCTCGTCGAAGCTTTCTTTTGCGAAGACATCGGCGTAGTCATGGATGTACTTCGGCGCGGCTTCCTCGAAGGTCTTCTTCTTTTTTGTGGCGAAGTCCCGGGCGGCAATATCCGTCGCGGTGTTTCGGAGGTAGTTCTCCGTATCGAGTTTGAACAGGCGATCTCCATTATGCGGAACGAAGTCGTCTTCGTCATCGTCGTCGTCACAGCTTTCTAGTTGTGGCATGTGGTCTTCTTCACATCGGAAGGACATCCGGCCCGTTTTCCAGTCAATGTCTGGGTTATGGGCTTTCAGCCAATCGTATCCGAAGAAGATGGTGTTTGGCCCGAGGTTGGTGACGGCAAGGGCGATCTGTTCTTTGTGGTCTAGAATCTGCATTTTGACGATGACAAATTTCTCAATTTTACCCGAGGTATTTAGGGACCCATCGGCATTGTAGACTGACATTGGGCGAGGGAGGGTATGGGTGACTACCCCCTTCTCAGCCACGAACTTCTCGTGGATCGAAGATCCGGTACAGCCTGAGTCTATCAGCGCTTTTACTTCTGCGCTGGTGCCGTTGGACATCCGCAAGGTCACAGGTACCTCGAGGGAGTTTCTCTCCTTTCTGACCGATGCCTTCTTATACTTGGGGGGTCTTTGCAGATCCCTCAAGATCCAGTGTGCGTCGGAGTCGCTCATCTGTTTTAGATCCGTGAGTAGATCGGGGGTGACTTCGGCCCTCCTGGACTCGTGGACAAAAGATCTTAGGTGCCCGAGATTCCTTGCGGTATCCGGGTTCTCTGCTTGTGTTTTCATCCATCGGATGGTCCAGGGGTCAACCGTGTTCATCCAGTAATGGTCAGAGCTCTGACTTCTTCGGTTCTTGGCGGGAGAAGATCGAGTCTCCTTCGGACCGCCTATCGAAGAGGTTCCGGTGCTTCCGAACCCTTTGCCTGCTCGCTTGGTCTCGTCGAGTGACTTCACTTCTCTTACGGGTGGCGTTGAGATTTTTTCGAGGATGAGTTGTGCTACTCGCTCGCCAGCTTTCGCCACAAACTCTTCTCCTGACAAGTTGAACAGGAGGATTTTGACTTCTCCTCGATAATCGCTGTCGATGACGCCAGCCCCTGTGGTCAGCTTTTTCTTTACAGCTAACCCACTTCTCGGAGCTATTTGGCCATAATGGCCTGGTGGGATTTTCATGGATAGCCCGGTTGAAACTAGGGCGTGTCCGTGAGCAGGGACTACCGTGTCTTCCGCGGCGTACAGATCATACCTGGCCGCACCTGGGGATCCTCGCACGGGAAGTGGTATCTCCTTTTTTGTTCTGACGACGTCCAAAGTTGGAGTCGGGAGGTTTACTCGTGTTTTCTCATCTTCAGCCTCATCATTGCGTGACAAAATTGTATATCGATTCGCAGACAGCAATGACTTAGGTGATGGTACAACAGAACGGCTGGCATCTATTGTACTACTTGAAAACGCGACTCAGTATCTAAATCTGTTTGATCCTTCGCCTCCTTTGGTCCCTCCTGGACCTGCTCCAGAGTCTTGGCCTGGTTCATCAAAACACGAAGTTGAGCGAATTGCTCGGGAGAAATTGTCTGGCCACCCCATTGGATGGCACGTGCTGCCCTTGGACCACGAGGACGGAGGGGGTGGTCTGCGCAAGGCCACGGCTTCCCACACCTTCGGCAAATCCCCGCGGCGCGTGCCTTATCGAGCTCCATAGGAGCTCCGCGGCCGGGGAAAACGCCAGGGGTGTTGGGATGAGGGGCGTTGGCGGCGGTGGTCAGTGGTGGTGGGCCAGCTGGCGGCGCGTAATTGGAGCGGGGCTGAGGGTTCCTTGGGACCCATTGCGAGGGGTTAGGGGCCGCCGGGCGAACAGCTTGTGCTTGCTCTGCCCTCTCGCGGAGGATCTCCTCAGTCTTCTGCAGAGCCCGCTCCCACTGGTAGACGTGAACACTCTCGACCAACGAGTGGTCGTTGTCCTCAGTGTGATTCACCAACGTCTGGCGTGTATTGCGGCGGATGAGATTGCCGAGAGTCCGCGCATTATGTTTCTCGTCATATTCCGCCTCCATCGCTAGTTGATGCATCTTGGTGAAGTAGTCCTCCACCGAGTCGTTGCCTTGCTTAAGGGCAAAGAGCTTCGTCTGCGCGCGTCATCGCAGTCCCGCCGGTTGGAACGCACGCTTCAGATCGTCTACAAAGTAACTGAACCCCATGGTTTCGTCACTTCTCCTTGTGACCATGAGGTCCGCATATCGTCCCGCAGCATTATCACCCGTCATGTACGAGAGGGTGATTAGAATTTTCTGGCAGTCTGAGGGCTCCGTCTCGAATCCGCGCAAGTAGACCGACATTGTCCTCCACCAGGACACGAATTTTTCTTTATTGCCATCGTAGGCAACCGGCTTAGCATATATTGACTTCCCGATTTTTGGGTCGGGTCGTCGCGGGGGTGCAGCCTGCCAGAATGGGCTGGGACTGCGGGAACCCAGGTTGTGATTGGAACCGGGTGGGCTTGGCAGCGGCATAGGGGGCCTAGGTAGTGGGCCCCTAGGCGGTGAGGGACGTGGAGCGGGCGGGGCAAAGAAGTCAGTGGGCGCGTTGATGGGGAGCATGACTTCGGGGTGGTCTTGCATGAACTTATTCCTCCACGAGGCCCATGCCAAGTC
>QFEM01001888.1:0-21709 GCA_003316205.1 Boletus bicolor
GGACTAACGGCGGGTGATAGTCATTCCAGCCGAGGAGGACGGCACTATCGATGTCCAGCGTCGAGAGTTGGGGAAGTCGTAATGCATCAATGAGTGCACATGCACGCGCGCTCCGACTCAGCCGTCGCACGCGGAGCGTACGCAACCTCGGCAACTCAATCATCGGGATCACTGTCTGTCCCTGTGCTATCACATCCAGCTGGTGCAGATGCGCAAGTGTGGTGCTCAACCCGATTGAGAGCTCTGTGAGGTTCTGACACTGTGCCAACGTCGAAAAATGGCGCGGGAGGGTGGCACTCTCGCCCCCTGCTTCGTGTAGGTCGTACGAGAATGCGACCGATGTGAGACGTGCCCAGTCGACGAGGATGTCTTCCCGGATGACATGGTCTGGCCCTGTATACGCCAGCGAGGTGAGTCGATTCGCCTGTGCGAGATCGAGGCGGAGCGAGAGGAGACCAGAACGCCAGCCCATGTGGTCTATGTGTACGGCAAACGAATCGAGGGAGGTAAAGGCGCACGAGGAGAGGACAGCAATCTGGAAAAAGTAATCCGAGGAGAACTTGAGATGAATGGCTTTCCATCGGGGAGCATGCATGCGGATGCGGGAGAGCAACCAGATGATGACTTCTTCGGTTTCTCGTTGATAGATGCGGTTGTCGGTGAAGGCGATGGAGAGGGGAGCAGGATAGGATCGTTGAAGCCATGTTTCGACAGCGGTGGCGACTTTGATACCGTCGCGCGAGCGATCGATGTCAGTTTCGAGGAATCTCAGGGAGAAAGAGGTCCAGAGTCGAGGGGTGCTCTGGGCTGCGTAGCGCCAGTAGTTGCAGACACGGCCGAGAAGAAGCGGGGGTTCCGAGAGCACCACGTGAGGGGGTGCCTGCCCGTCGAGACAGTTCTCAAAGATGATTCCGAGTATCTCAGGTGGCACGCGATGTACTGCACACCTTCCCGGGCTTTGCGATGTTTTAACATGCACGACCTCTTTTGCGGTAGATGGCGGTTGGTGAATGGTATCGCTGCCATGATACTCTGGTGAGCGCACCAGATGTGCACGGTGGCATCGGGTGGCCGGACAGTCGCTTGCGTGAGTATGTATTCTGAGAGGTGGGCCCAGACACTAGAGGAACCGACAGAACTCAACAATCTCAGAACGGCAACCAAATTAGAGGGACTCACCCCACGCTGTCGTGGTCGAACATGGGACTCGGAGGACAACATGATCGCTCAACTATTACACGAGGTTCGTTAGCAAAAATTGCAGGCGTTCAACACCGGTGCGAGGTTTTTAAAGACCGTTTGACGTGCGTTTCCCCGTCCGATGTTCCGCAGGGTCTTTTACTGCCGCATCAGATGGGATCTTTACTCACCGGCATCAAGTAGTCCCCCGAGTCGGGTAGATCTTGTTCAAGAAAGCTGACTCACATCCACTAACTACTTGGCGCTCTCCAACAGTCTCGATTTTTCACTTTTTTCTCAGCACACTTTAGCATCTGTCACCCGACGGCAATTCTCTCGACCCTGTCAAAATAGACGAATTCATCGCCGTCGATGATGCTTTGGTGCTACCCTTTGAAATACAAACCACGTCGGCGACCGCTTTCCACCGACATAAGCATCCTTGACACTACCAGAAAAGTACCCCATTTCACTGAGGGCCCAGTCACAATTACCACCAAGGATCCCTTCTCACACGTCAGGTGTTTGCGAACAACCAATATTAATGGGCCGGCCGCCGGGGCCCGGATCGGAGAAACGGAAAATGGTCTCGGACCAGTTTACGAGAAAAAACTTCTTCATATGCTTTTTTCCCTTTTTTTTTTATCGACTTTTGAGAGCTTTGATTGGAAGACAGGCCACGAAGCGGTAACGTCAGAAAGTGCACCTCCAGATGTCATGTCTCATGTCTCTCTTCGGCCCCTAGTAAAATTGGGAATTGTGATGCAATCCTCTCCGGGTTCATCAAGCCATTCCCCCCTTTCCAACGAAACCGCGGAAAATTTTGGAGGTCTTTACATGGTTGAGGTAGGTAGCTAAGAAGAGATACGGTGCAGACCCTGCTGAACGTCAATGTACTCGGCGAGGTAAGGTGAATCTACGACCACCGACGCCACCAACTTCCTGTCCTCATCTTCCTTCCCGCTTGCGTCCTTGTTCTCATACACCCACCATGCTAGGTCCGCCCGGAAACTCGCAAGTTTACCTAATCGAGTTCCCGGAACACTACTTATCCGATCCACATCCGTGTCATGACACATGTCAAAAAATATCACCTTGACGCGTCGCAGTGTGGCTACCCCCGCAGCACGGGCATGGGCACCTACACGCGAACGAAACATCTCCATCATGAAGTCCAGACACCTCTACCGAGCTCGCCAACGTGATCTCACGTAATCGCGGTATGAGCAGACCATTTGCCACACGTCCCTGTCTATGTCCCCGGGTCCTCGTCTAACCGCCCGAGACGTTCAGCCTACGGATGATACCACTTATGTTTTGCGATCACGGACAAGGGATGGAACGAAGTGAGCTCGGGTGAGAGTCCAAGACAGCGCACAAGCTCATGGTTTGGGAAATCGACGTCTCGGATGGAGAGATGGTGGAGCGTACGCCTGGAGCGTGGCAGGAGCTCTGAAAAGTTGTGGTCGTGCCAGTGCTGGTTCCAACCAACGAGGACGGATGCATCGATTTCAAGCGTTTGGAGTTGAGGTAGGATGAGAGGGTCGATTGTGGTGTGTGCGTGAGAGTAAGGGGAGAGTCGACGGACGCGGAGCGTTTGAAGACAGGATAAAGTAATGGTCGGGTCACCGTTCTGGAGTGGTCGCTAGCTAGGTCGAGTGATACCCAAAGAGCAAGTGGTTATATTTTGACACTGTGCGAGGTGACTGAATTGCCGACTCGGAGACAACGTAGCGCTCGCCCCATTGTGTGGACTAAAGTCGAACGACACCTCCGCAAGGCTTTCCCAGTGGCTATCGCCCAGTATAGCTAAACGACTTGAGTAAGCGTGGTGACGGAGTGCCATCTGAGAGAGCGTCAATTTACGTTGTTGTTTTCAATGGATTTAGCAGTCTTTCCCATTAGCCAAATGACTCTAAGCGACTCCAAGAAAAGTGGACTTTCTAAATAGGGCACCATAATGGCTCACTTAAACTGTAGATGGAGCGCGTTAGGTGCATTCCGACAAGTCACATGACATAAACGTGAAGAGGAGAGAGAAATAACAAGATGGCAGCTGAAGTGAGATATGCTTCCAACGTCGTGCATGCGTTCGCAGTCGATCGACAAGCAACAGAAATAAGATTTTCCGTGGTTGAATCGTAGATACGATGATCGGTGAAGGTGAGTGAGATCGGCAGTGTGCCCGACCGTTTCAAGTGTAGGTCGAACATGGGTTTGACCCTCAGCACGTCTTCCTCACGGTTTTCGTGCGAGTCGGGGAAATACAGGTGGATCGACGTCCAGAGGCGGGGATCTGATTCCGCGATCGCTCTCCAAAGCTTGCAGACTTGTGCAAAGCAAAAAGTTCCTTGCGCAGGGACGGGCGTCGACTCGATCCCGCGAACTACGCAAAGCTCAAAGATATAAGCTAATATTTCGGGAGGGAGGCGTGTCACAGGGGAGGGCAACACGGCTAGGCGTTGGAGGCGGCTTCGGAGTCGATCAATGTCAGGCGTGATGGGCAGGATATCTTGTGATTCTTGTCCTGCCATAGGGTGACGTGCCGTATGTTCGAGCTGCTCTCTCAATGAGCGCATCGCTGAACCGATAGTCTGATCGCGAGGATCTGTAGCGACGATCGTCTTGTCATCGAAGGGTTGCCTAATCTCAGGCTGTCAAGGCAACATAAGTCCACGACGTCACAGTAAACACTGACAGAGCTGAAACCTACACAAAATCGATGGACGAACGACCATCATCAGACTGAGGTAGGTGGGGCATGACAGTGACGGCGGACACGACGACTCGAGGGGGCCTTTCGAGGTGGCCGTTGAGTTCCTGAAGAAGATTTGGAGCCAAGCTTCATCGAAGGATGGCAACGGGACGAGAGCGGCATTCGAGACGCTTACTGTAACTGGCCGCTGTGGTTTCCTACTTACGGATGTCAAAGCTGGAAACGTTCCGTGCAAGTTGGCCGGCGGGGGTATGATAATTGTACAAACGTGCAAATAATCTCTTTCTAACGGTACACCGAGGGGAACTCTCAAGGTCCGTCACCAATCTGCAAACCCAACCAACTTTCCTTCCCAACTCCACCATATCAACTCGTCCTCTTCAGCCAGCTCTTCTTCAGAACCCTCGATCTGTGCACTGTTCCCACGAGATTTAACCCATAGGCCCTGTACCTTGCTCACTTTCGTTCGTTTCTTGGTGGTGGTATCACAGGAAGCAGGTCTCTGCCCTGACTCCACCAGAAAATCTGCAAGATAACTGTCCAAAGAAGTACACAAGTTCTGACGCGGTATCCAAGATGGGTGGTCGAAACGTCGTGGCGCTCTGAGCAAGACATGTATTTGCGTTGGAGCTAGCAGGCAGTCAGAGAGAAACGATGGTCACCTTGGCATGACTTTGACGTACCCATCTCAGAAGCTAACCCTTGTCCATCGTCTTCTGCGCACGCACTTGCGAGCGTACGGGATAACAAGCGCTCTGCAGCTCGTACAGTTTCCGGATCTTCGGTCCGTAGCAGGGGGGACTTTGAAGGCACGTTCAGTGGTGACGTCGATGGAACAGAGTCAGAGTCAGACGAGAGGGTCGAAGATGGGGATGGACTTCTGGATAGCGGTGGTGACGCATTATCATCAGATACAGAGGCATCCTCGTCCTCACTGCTACATCCGCTTGTGTCACCTTCGCTTTGCTCGTCTTCAACTTCGTCGTCCGTGTCATATACACTCTCCACAGCATCGCCGTCGTCCCCTTCTGACACATCGCGCATTCGTATGGCTTTATCGGGGATGTTATCATCCCGCAATCCCCACACCTTCGTTTCCAATCCGTCGATGCCTACAAACACGCGTGATTTGGCGGTCCCTACAGTGGGACCGAGCGCGACAGCAAAGAAGGCTCTGGCCACCCCATGCTTCCGAGGATGACTTAAAGTTGCTTCTGTTCTCGCCTCCGCTCTCTCAGGAGAACCTCGAAGCGCAAGTGCAGTCGAGAGGGCGATGAAGGTCGTGTACAGATGCGAAGCAAGGGTGTCGAACGAATTCAGTAGCTCATGGCGTTTCTTGGAAGCACGGGTCGTGCTCTAGGGGTAGCTAAGATCCATATGGGCAGACGTCTAGAAGTAAAATTCACTCACATCACTCGTCGGCATTCTGGCCAGCTGGACAATAGGGCTGTCGGTCGGATGTCACCACGCGAAGACCGATAGGAAAACAAACGGCACTCACAATGGAACTTGGTTCTTGAGAAATAAGACGTGACCTAGGAAGCTGATGCAGAGTCTGGCTGCCATGTTATCGCTCACAACATCGGTGTCGAGCACCACAGTCGGTACTGTGGAAGCCACAGCAATGTTGGGAGTTATAGCGTTCACAGTCGCTACTCTTTCGTTGACTGTCGAATTTGGTTTTTTGGTTTCATTTCGAAGTGGGGCCAGTGTTGGCACGTCGGAAGCGGGTGAGAGTACACGCATTATAAGGTGGTGTTGGTGGTAGAAATGTAAGTGAAAGAATATGACACGCACGCGTGATGTGATCATGTGATCCATAACTTCAAAACGGCTCGTGGGAATCTGGAAAATTTGGTCATTCCAAGGGGTAGCGAGCCGAGGACCCCCCAAGGGGTGGGCGATCGGGGCTCGGAAAAGTGACCCAAGGGGTCACCGCCACCTAGGCAGGACAGATATGCCCGAGACCGTCCCTCGCGTCGTGCATCCCCACCCCAGCAGTGCTAAGTAGTTCTCTACGATCCACACACTTGTAGGTTCCATTCATGTACTACTACTCACGAGTACATGAAGTAGTACATGAATAACAATGACTTTTTACTGTACCTCGTAGATATCCTTTAAGCCTACAGCTTGAATTCGCTTGGATGAGAAGTTGTGCGAATACATGCACAATGGCAACAGTACCACTATGGACATTTTCAGGTTCGAACTCAGGGTTCCTATGAGTCATCCGATCATACCAGTGAGGTTATGTCATTCATATCGACATCTGAATGTTGACATGGATTTGACCCATTTGCTAATGGCCATAAAATGGATCCTGCCTACTTGATGTGAGATTTGTTGATTGGGTAGGAACTGGGGAACTAAACTTACGATATCAATCAGGTATAGGTCAGGGTAAGCAGGAGTATGCGTACTAGTACCAGGATGTGTTTTTGATATGATCCAAAGGATGGTTGTTATAACTCCTTGCTTTCTCCCTCTACTTTTCACATCATGTGACTTTTCCCACGATCACATGATCACTCACACTCTTTTATCAGGTGACCCAAGACTCCAATCACGTGACCTTCTGCTCTTCCTTGTCACATGATTGAAACGACGCGCTATAATTCCCCCATTTTTCCCTTTGTCTACCACTGATTTTCCTTATCTTATCTTATCTTTCCATCTAATCTTATCATGATCAATCCAGAACATTCCACCAGTGACATCACGATGATGTCATTATGATATTATATTACTTAATCTTCCAGAACATTCCTTTTCCCAGGCTTGCCCTAAAGCAAGCTAGTAGTATAAGTAGTTGTCCCTCTCCATGTATGTACTTTAGTTTCAGAATTCCATTTCTTTCTGTTGATTATCGCACTTAGCGACTCTTCAGTTTTTGTGGTCTTTTCATAATTCTGAAACTATCTCTTCGTCGCCAACCTCTTCGGTCACTGATGCCCCTTCGTCGCTACCACTATAGTCTTTGCCTTCTGATGCGCACTTTGCTGTGTCGTTGTTTACTCTGCCCTTCTTCCTCTTCCTCCGTTAGACGCTTCTACTCGCAGCGTGTGTAATTTGAGCCTTCGGGTCGTTGCTGTGAGAGCGTCTGGTCAAAGGGCTCTAGGACACCATTGGGATCTGCTGCATGCACCCGCGGGTTGAGTCATTAGACTGTTGGTTTTGTCTCTATCTTATTCCCACTTCCCCCACCTTCCGTGTTTCGGGCTCGTCGCCTGAGCACACCAAGAGCCACGACCTCAGGCTTAAGAGGAAAAAGTTATAGGCACTTGACGCCTATGAGTAAAGCACTCGCCCCGCGCTTGTCTATATGGTTGTTGTTATAACTCCTTGCTTTTGCCCCTAACTTTTTGCATCACATGACTTTGCCCATGATCACGTGATCACTCACACTCTTTTATCAGGTGACCCTAGACTCAGATCACATGACCTTCCACTCTTCCTTGTCACATGATCTCTCACCTGATACTTCTCACCCCTTTCCTTATCTCGTAGACCATGATGTCATCAGTCCAGACCCTGGTCCGGACTCCCTATCTCTTATCGCCTTATCTCTGATGTCATACCTCACCCATCACACGTGGTATGCTTCTCTGCTTCTATCTTTAATCTCCGTTTCCACCTTAACCTTTTATATCTGTTTCTTCCCATGACGTACTCCTTATCTCCTCGGTTATCTCACACTACGTCATACCCTACACCCTTTTCCCCATTTGTACTTGTATTCTCATGTACTAGTAGATTCCTATATATACAGGCCCTCGACACTGGAATTGCTAGTTCGATTCTAGTCGTCTTTGGGACCTACTCTGCAGACTACCTCCCTGGTTGACTTCCTAGTGTCAGCTCACCTCATCACCACTGTTTATCTTCGTTGGAGTTATCTCCCATCGTTGGGTAGTCAAATCCCAGTACGGACTAAGCAAGAGGTTTCCTCAGGCCGCCGCCTTCGTCACTGCCGCCTCTTTACTTTGCGAGTCTCTTTCCTTTCTCTTCACATTACTCCTTTGCCTTTCCCCCCTCAGTCTTCCCTCGGTCTTGGCTTAGTTCATAACAGTCGTCCGCCGTCTAAATATGGATAAAGTTGCTACCGGGCATAGAGCACTAGCCCCCATTGTCCATTGAGTGCCTAATGGTCCGTACGCTGGTTCTATGCTAGTGAACCCAGGTTCTTGTGATCACCTGTGACGTCACGACTGACGAGGGCAGTATTCCCTTGTGCCATAGTAAGCGCACTTCCGGTTCCCCCCCCTGACTCCGAAGCTAAACCAGTAGCCTGCACACTTGGACTCTGCGTTCCCCAATCTCGTGTGCCTGATCATGAGTTGGTTGCCTTTGCCACCGCTTTCTGTCTCTTCATCCCTGGCTTCTCCATCTGTAACGGTTGCGTTACGTGAGACCGCCCCCCCTCGTCACAATGGCTGTCTTCCCGGTCGTCGTTGCAACACTTGTCTCCACCTCCACCGTACTCTTGTTTGGACTCGTCTACCTAACCTGTAGGAGAGCCCAACCGTCTGCCCAAGACGATGAGAGCTTCCAGTCTCCAGGCCCTCTCTGAGGACCCCAACGATCACATGCCCATTGACTTCATTGAGGACCAGAATACCCGCCTCGACAACCTCGTCCTCGCTCCTCTCCCCCGCATTCGCACCCGAAAGGTCTACCTCTGTCGACTAGATTGACTGCAGGTAGAGCATCACCTCCCAATCTTTGACTTCGAGGGGCGCCATTACTTCTACGACCACTTCCGCCCATACCTTCATCCCTATTCCGTCCTCCGCCACCCTGACTGATATGTTGGGTAATACCCCCCATCTGTACCCACGCATGTTGCGCTCCACTCTCAGGTTGAGGTTCAGTTGCCTCAGCCCCAAACTGCTCTCTCATCGATGCATTCCCTCTCAGCTGTGCTAGAGGATGTGTTGATGGAACTGTCACATCATGCCCACACCCCCCTCATGCACCCACCGCCCGTGCCCAGGGCGCCGGTGGGAGGAGCAACAAGAACGGGTGCATGCACGCTGCCTGTCCACTCTGACGTCACCTGGGCTGTCTGGAGGGATCAGTTCATGAGGGACCACCCAGGCATCGCCATCCCTTATGACGCTCCCACTGACTATTACCCACCATGCCACTCCCCACCTAGAGGACCACTACCTGCACCCCCTAGGCCAAGACTGCCACCTCCGCCGAGTTCACCCGACTCCAACCTGGGTTCTCGCAGTCCCAGCCCCCCTTGGCAGGCTGCACCCACACGACGACCCGACCCTAGGATTGGGAAGTCGATCTACACCAAACCAGTTGCCTACGATGGCAACAAAGAGAAATTCATGTCCTGGTGGAGGACAATGTCAGTGTACTTGCATGGTTTCGAGACGGAGCCCTCAGACCACCAAAAGATCCTGATCACCCTTTCGTACATGACAGGTGACAATGCTGCGGATCGCTACATGGATCTCATGGTCACCAGGAGGAGTGACGAAACCATGGGGTTCAGCTACTTCGTGGATGACCTAAAGTGCACTTTCCAACTGGCGGGATTGCGACGGCACACCCAAACCAAGCTGTTCGCATTGAAGCAGGGCAGCAACTCTGTGGAGGATTACTTCACAAAGATGCACCAGTTGGCGATGGAGGCGGAATACAACGAGAAGCACAACATGCGGACCCTCGTCGACCTCATCCGCCGCAATGCTCGCCAAACCCTGGTGAACCACACTGAAGACAACGACCACTCCCTGGTTGAGAGCGTCCATGTGTGGCAGTGGGAATGAGCACTGCAGAAGATCGAGGAGATCCTCCGTGAGAGGGCAGAGCAGGCACAGGCTGTCTGACCTGCAGCCCCCAACCCTTCGCGCTGGGTGCTGAGGAATCCTCAGTCCCATCCCAATTTCGCGCCGCCAGCTGGTCCACCGCCTCAACCTGCCACTGCGAATGCCCCACATCCCAATGCCCCCGGTGTGTTCCCTGGCCATGGAGCTCCCATGGAGCTCGATAAGGCATGTGCCGCAGGGATTTGCCAAAGGTGTGGGAAACCGTGGCCATGTGTAGATTACCCTCTTCGCCCACTGTAAGATTTCACCCCTATCTTCAGGTCTTATCCGTTATTCGATCGCCACCTTAGTTAAGTCATGGCACCCTTAGCTAACTCTTCACCGCCACAGTCTATTTATGCCTCATTTCCCCACTCTGTTCCCTCTCACTTTAATCATTCCTTTTATCTTATCTAGTTGAGACACAGATCCGATATCCGCTTCTTAGCCCTATACCCATTTCTCCTCTATGTTTCCCCTTGTTTCCTTTCAGTTTTCCTTATCGTTTCCCCTTCAGACCATTATCGTTGACCTCCCTTTATGGTCTCTCCTAAATCCTGATCTCAGATCCCAGATCTAGATCTCGATTCATTTCCCCTTTACCCAGATCTCTTTCCATCTCGCACTTCTATTTAAGTACCGTTTCACATGCATCGGCGATCCACCCCAATTGCATCTCTCCTCTTTCGTCTCACCTCTATTTAGTTTCCCCTTCACCCTTTGTTCCAGAGCTATGATGTCATAGTGACATCACATTAGGTAATACTTCTAGCACATTCTATGGGCCTGCCCTTAACCAGCAGTGTTCCATTATATAAAGCCAGTAGTTTACTTGTTGTAGCCTAGTTTTGGAATTCTCTAGATCTTTCCCTTGAACTCGTGGTTGGACCCACGTCTCGCTCTGCTATAGTACTTGGCTTTGTTCTGCCTTGTACTCTCTTTGCTCTTGTTTGTGTTGCTTGTCGCTTGATCATTAGGTGCTTTGCCTAGTGGTTAGTTAAGGGCTTAACACCCACGTGGTCCAAGAGCAGCGCACACCATTCAATGGGGTGGTCAAACTATTTCGCCCGAACAGTTTTCTCAGTTACGTATCTTGATGAGTTAGGCAGAGTCTCTGGAGCAGGTCCAGGAGGGACCAAAGGAGACAGAAGATCAATCAGATTTAGACTCGAACTCGTGTTTTCAAGTAGTACAGTAGATGCCAGCCGTTCTCCTGTACAAGTACCTAAGTCATTGCCGTCTGTGAATTGATATCAAATTCTGTCACGCAATGATGAGGCTGAGGACCATAAAATGCAAGTAAACCTCCCAACTCCAACCCTAGATGTCATTAGAGCAAAAAGGGAAATACTGCTTCCTGTGCGAGGATCTCCGGGTGTGGCCGGATATGATTTGTATGCCACGGAAGACATGGCAGTTCCCGCCCACGGACATGCCCTGATTTTAACCAGGCTGTCTATGAAAATCCCACCAGGCCATTACGGCCGAATTGCCCTGAGAAGCGGGTTAGCTGTGAAAAAGAAGCTAACCACAGGTGCTGGCGTGATCGGCAGTGATTACCGAGGAGAAGTTAAGATCCTCCTGTTCAACTTGTCAGGAGAAGAGTTTGTGGCGAAAGCAGGAGAGCGAGTAGCACAACTAATCCTTGAAAAGATCTCGACACTGCCAGTAAGAGAAGTGAAGTCCCTCAATGAAACCAAATGAGCACACAAAGGGTTTGGAAGCACCAGGACTTCTTCAATAGGCGGTTTGAAGGAGGCATTGTAATGAACTATCGTGAATGACAGACAACCACAAGGCTCGACGAGCTCGCAGGCTACACAAGTCCTGGTGAACAAAAACTAAAGAGGTACGGGAGATGAAAAGGAGGAAGGTAGTCGCTTCCGGTTGATGCAGGCCTACAATCAGGAACAAGTCCCAAAGGCAATGACCAGTAAAGCAAACAACAAGTGGATTAGACTGGGGATTCCAGTCACAAGTGTCTACCTTATATATGTTACAGGCACACGCACAGACCATGCTGTGCGTGGGAAGAACTACCATAAATAGACTAATGCGAGAAGCAAGGCATGAGAAAAAGAAGAAAAGAAGAAACAGAGATTAATGGGGCTGTGTGAGAAGAGCGGAAATTAAAAGGGTGTGGGTACCATGAGGTATGACATCATTGGTTCTAGACCTAGTCATGTGCTGGTTCCTGTGGTCATGTGCACAGATCACGTGACTGGAAAAGTAAAAGAATGAAGTTTGAAAATGTTTGAAAATGTTCATATTATAACACTACCTCCTTTTTAGGACTCGAATTCCAGGCGAGTCGTGGAAGGAATGGTTTCAGTAAAGTTCTTGAAAGGAGTGAAGAGAGTGGTGAACGAGGAAAAGGTGAGACCGCGGAGTTTGTGGGGAGCAGACGGATTTTTCTTATGGAAGTTGGCAACCGCCAGGGGTGCAGTATTAATGATATCTGCCGATTCCCATGTACAATCGGTTTCATCGTATCCCCTCCAATGTACTAAGTACTCCAATTTCCTGTTCTTGAGATGGGAAGCTGCAATAAATTCAACCTCAAACTGTTCTTCCCCTTCTTGGTCTACCTCAATTGTATTGGGATGGACTTTGGGCTGTCCAGGTAGTGTTTCCCGATAAGGTTTAACACATGAGATGTTAACTGTGGGATGAATTCGCATGGTGCAGGGAAGTTTAAGGGTTACGGCATTAGGGAGGACCACAGAAATGACATAGGGTCCAATCCATTTTTGTGTAAGCTTTTTTGCCATATAGGGAAGGTTTAATTTATCTGTAGATAGCCAGACCTGCTGACCAACGGAATACTTCGGGGCTTCTGAACGTCTCTTCTCCGAAGTGGTGACCATTTTATTGCGTGACTCTTCTAAAGCCGCTTCTATCTCCTTGTGAGAATGGCCTATTTCTCCCACAAAGCCAGCCAGTTTCCCTTCAAAACCCATGCGAGGGGCGTAATTACGTGTGACATTGAAAGGAATATCACCGGTGGCAGTGGTAACGGTATTATTGTGAGAGAATTGGGCCATTTTCAACCAGTCCGCCCAGTCATGCTGCTTCTTTCCTACGTAAGCGTGAAGATATTGTTCAAGATCTCGATTAATGCGCTCCGTTTGTCCATCAGTTTGGGGATGATATGCTGTAGAGATTTTCTGATGGATTCCGAGGAGTTTGCAGAGCTCCTGGGTAAAGGCAGACATGAACTGGGGTCCATGATCTGAAACGAGTGAAGAAGGGAGTCCGTGTATACACCAGACATGATCCCTAAAAAGTGTGGCTAAATCTGCAGAAGAACAAGTGTCTGTAGTAGGAATAAAGACCACTTCTTTGGAGAAGTGATCAACAACAACACAAATAGCCATAAAAGATTGTGATTCAGGTAATCCTGTGATAAAATCTACCGAAAGATCTTCCCATGGATGCTTTGCAGTGGGAAGGGGCATAATTTTTCCTGCCGGTGCCTTTTGCTTACCCTTCGTGAGGGCGCACACTTGGCAGCTATCTACATATAGTTTAATGTCCTTTGTGACACCAGGCCATGAGAAATAGCGAGTAAGAGTGTGAATAGTTTTGGTGTGACCGCCATGACCAGAGACAGGAGAATTGTGACATAAAGTAAGAAGATGAGTACAAAGAGAAAGAGGTACAAAAACAAAGTTTTTGTTGTTTTTGAAAATGTTCATAGTAGAATCAAAAAGGAAGTCGTTCACTGCATCCACTCCCATGGAGGCAGATTCAGATTCCAATTCCGAATAAAAGTCCAAAGACAAAGTGACAGAATTAATAAAAATGGAAGGAGGCAAGACCGTGATGTCAGCATTATGATCCTGCACAGCCTCCCCATGGTCCAGGCGACGAGAGAGCGCATCAGCCCGACCATTAGAAGCACCAGGCTTGTAAATGAAAACATAATTAAACTCTTGCAAAACCGCATGCCATTGGGCTTGCCGACCGCTAAGTGTCTGTGGCTTCTTCCAATACTTGAGATTTTTATGGTCGGTCCAAATTTTGAATCATTCACGACCAATAAGATAATGGCACCACTCTTCCAGCGCCCGAATTACTGCTAATAGCTCTTTATCGTAAATAGGATAGTTGTGCTCAGCACTATTGAAAAAATGAGAAATGAAGGCAATAGGCCTCCAATTACCGTCGTTGCATAAAGTTGAGAGCACAGCTCCCATGGCAATATCTGAAGCGTCTGTTTCTACCCAGACCTCCTGATCATGATTGGGATACACAAGAAGTGGGGCCATGGTAAATTTCTTCTTGAGGGCTTCGAATGCCGCTTGTTGGTTAGGACCCCATGTGAATGGAACGTCTTTCTTGGTCAGATCGTTCAGGGGACACGCAACCTTGGCAAAGCCTGAAATGAAACGCCTATAATAATTACAGAGTCCTAGGAAACCTTGGAGCTGCTTTAGCCAAGTAGGGACCGGCCAGTCCATAACCCCAGAAACCTTCTTTTCTTGCATTTCTACCCCCTTTTTAGATATGACCATACCCAAAAAGTCCACCTGATGTTACGATTCTCCATTTCCTTTCTCTCTTTTCTCCATTTGCTACGATTACTCAGTCTACTTGTACTACCAGCACCTGGTGTATGTATCCTTCGTGTACTCGCTCGCCCCATGGACTTCTTTCCCTTTCTCCGCCTCCGGCTTCCCCCTATTCCATACCGGAGGTGTCTTCCACTTGTCTCACACCTTTGTTGATCTTTTCACGATAAGTCGGACACGTGTTTCGCATGCTCCATGCACGTGTCCTCACCTTTCTTTCTCTGATCCGATTTATCATGATATACAGGATACGCGCTTCTCCCGGTTCCATACATGTCATCCCACGGTTTATCCCGACCCTGAAGTATTCCGCACTTGGCCCGTGTGCATATCCAGGGGTATATAAACCTTCCATTTACGATACGATTTCCTTAGCTTAGACCTCCTTCGATTTACCCTTGTATCTCGATCTGCGCTAAGGCAATCTACGCCTTTCTCCTTTACTCGTTATCCTAAGTCTCCGGTCTACTATTAAGTGACCGCTCCTTGTACTTCCTTCATAAAGGAACCTTGTCGGCCTACGGGTACAACCCTAGTCGAACCTCTGCGTCGTCGCCTTACCAGCAACTCCTTGTCCCCGTGCTAAGGAATCCCCTTGAGCACTTCTGTGTCGTCGCCTCACCAGCAGCTCTTTGTATCCCGTACTAAGGAATCCCCTTGAGTACTCCCTTGTGCACTTCTAGGAATCCCCTGAGTGCTAACTGCGTCGTCGCCCCTAAGCAACATCCTTGTTCAGCGAAGGCCCCATTACGATAGCCTCCCGGCCGTCATAACACCTGATCTTTTGAGAAGAAACACTTGAAGGGTTTTACGTAGAGGTCATTATTGCGTAAGCAGCGTAGAACCTCCTTTACGACCTCCTTGTGCTCCTCCTTTGTCTTCTTCAACGTAAATATCATACAGTCGTCGATATAAATTATTACTACCGCATACATGTCATTAAATATATTGTTCATCATTTGCTGGAAGGTAGGGGGTAAGTTGGTCATCCTGAAATACATAACTGTAGGTTCATAGGCACCAATGGGCGTAACGAAAGCGCCCTTCCATTCATTGCCTTCTTTGATCCGAACATTGTTGTAACCCCATCGGAGATCCAGGGCCGTAAACATGTCAGCATTTTTCAGCCGATCGATAAGCTGTGGGATTAAAGGAAGTGGATAAGAGTTTTTGATGGTCCCTTCATTTAGATATCTGTAGTCCATGACCATATGCTTTTTGCCATCCTTTTTTGGAATAAAGAAGACCAGGGAGGTCTGCGGAGATTTGGAGGGCTTAATATAACCCTTTTTGAGTTCTTTATTGATGAATGTGTGAACTTTGTCCATTTCAATATCCAATAGGGGAATTACTTGACCCTTCTTCAGAATGAAGTCTGGCTTGAGATCTATTGCATGATCCCAAGGTTTTTGAATAGGCATGCATTCAGACTCTTTCTCTGAAAACACGTCTAAGAACTCGTGGTAGGTCTCCAGTACCTGTTCTTTTAACCCTTCTTCTATAGTATGTAAGATGGTGGGCGAGCAACCGTAAATCAGGGGTCCAAGCCCCATAATTTTACAGTACTGAGTGCAACAAGGGAATGTAATAGTTTGGAGGGTCCAATTGATGACAGGCTTGTGGCGGTAAAGCCAGTCATACCCGATAATCATACGATGGGTTCCAATTTTGGAAATATAAGCATCTATCGTTTCAAAGTGTCTGGCAATCTTCACGACTAAAGTAACCGCATGATGTATTTGTCCAATAGCTCCTTCAGAGCCGTTTGCGTTATGTATTTTTATAGGGTTTTCTAAAGTATAAAAAGGAATGCCGTGACGGTGAACATAATCATGATCAATAAAAGTGTGAGAAGCTCCCAAGTCCAAGAGAGCTTTGAACTGGTATGCTTCCCACTGGCCATTCCGCATACATCTTACGACTATTTCAAGTGAGAACTCTCCGCCGAATGACAAAGTCGATGTATGGTGCATTGTGACCTTGAGGGGTTTATAAATAGAAGCAATTTTTTGTTGTTTTGTCAGGGAATGAAGCACACTATATTTTGACTCCAGTGCCGCACTCAATTGAGATGCCCTAATGGAGGAACAAGAAATACTACGTAATACAGAGGATAGATCGGAAATCAGAAAATTTGATTTTGAACAAGAAGTAAAAGAAGAATTTTGTCCAGGCACATGAACACCCTCATCGTTCATGCGCTGTTGCCTTTTAAAGCCTCAGCTGCGTGGTGCTTGGCCTCAGCCTCAAACTTGTCCTGATAGAAAGCTTCAGCTTTCTCCAAGATATACGATCTGTGATCGGCATTTGTAGCTACGGCTGCCAAGGCTGGTGGAGTTGGGAGGGGTCATCCGGGATAATGCGTGGCCACCTGGGCCTGAGAATAAATGTCCTGTTGAGGAACAAAGACGTACTGTCTGGAATCGTAATCCCAAACAACTTGTTGCCTCTGCTGAGGCGTGCGAGCTGGACGATGGTTAGGGTTTGAGGGGCAGTCTGGCTTGATATGACCTGGTTTACCACAGAGGAAGCAAGTCCTCGTGTCCGGGCGAGAAGGTGACACAGCCTGCTGAACACCTATCTCCATTGGGGCCCCTCAGCCCAGTTGGGTTCCGTACTGAGTAAATTGTGGATGGGAAGGAGGAGGGTGGGAAGGTGTGGAGTAACGGTTTTGAGAATGGGGGACAAAGCGGGAATTGGCAGGAGGACCTCGCTCGACTGCAATCTGCTCATACGCCCTGCCGATTGCTTGGTAGACGTTTGTGAGATCATCATAATCAAGATCTCCTGTTGGCTGGTTAAGCTGGGCCCTTTCGTAAATGCGGTAATCAACCGCCTTCTTAAGAAGAGTTACCACATGGTAATCCTCTATGTCCGCTTCTCTTTTAAGAACCTCGAACCTTTGGAGGAAGAGATCGATTGGATGTCTGTTCTGCCATAAGCCTTCTAATTTCCACTGTGACTCATGGCAGAGAATGTCAATGTGGAAGTAAAGTTTAATCTTGTCCTGGAGAACTCCCCAAGAGGGCCAGGCCAAATCTCCTCATTTGCCCATAACGGTTCCATGCTCATCGTGTGTGTTCTTTTCTTCTTGATTGAGATATCTCTCAAGAATGATTTGGGCAAAGCCCTCAGCCTTCTTCTCAAATTGAGACAACACAGCAATGGCTCGGAGTTTGTCAGACCTCCATTTTTGGGCATCAACCCAGAGATGTAACTTGACCCACCACAGTCGCCAAGTTCCCTGATCACTGTCCCACTTCTCTGGGTCGGCAATCTTTTTTGTTACATTATTTTTCTCGGACTCGAGATTAAGAGCTGCAATGCGCCTAACGAGATCATCGAGATCTACCTCCACCATATTTGACTATGGAACGAAGGACGGTTTTTGGTCGGAGGTAAGGACGAAGGAAGTCGTAGAAAGGGTGATGGTTCTCGAGCTCAAAAAGAGGAAGATGGTGCGCTTGACGCTGTCGATCTAAGCAGCGCTGGTAAACCTTGCAGGGGTGGGATTTGGGAAGAGGAAGGAGGTGGAGGTTATCGAGGCATATGTTACGATCTTGAATAAAGTCAACCAGAAGATGGTCGTTGGGATCCAGTTCTTCTTTCACCTCCTTACTGTGCGGACTATTTCAACCACGCTCTGGGGAGACTACACGGGTGAGGTCGGAAATAATAAGGGAGGGATCAAAGATAATATCTCTGTCTTCTTCGGCAAGACCAAGGGTGACTGCAGTGGCCCTGGTAACGTATACTGACTATGAGAGTTTCTAAACGAGAACTACTAGCTCAGCCACCGGCAGCATGATGGCTGTGATCCAATGTCGCTCTGTGCAAATGTGGCACGACCCATGCGTGGTATCACCTCACAAGAGGGACTTCGAAAGTTCTACTGCTAACACGACAAAAGCTTGCCAGCTAAGGCACACCCTAAAGGCACAGGCATAAAGAAATATAAAGTCGCGGAAAGCTCCGGCGGGTGTCCCTTAGCTCTGGAATCCGAGCATTGTGTATGCAAGTCTAATCCAAGTGTAATGAACTATTGTGAACGACAGACAACCACAAGGCTCGACGAGCTTGCAGGCTACACAAGTCCTGGCGAACAAAAACTAAAGAGGTACGGGAGATGAAAAGGAAGAAGGTAGTCGCTTCCGGTTGATGCAGGCCTACAATCAGGAACAAGTCCCGAAGGCAATGACCAGTAAAGCAAACAACAAGTGGATTAGACTGGGGATTCCAGTCACAAGTGTCTACCTTATATATGTTACAGGTGCACGCACAGACCATGCTGTGCGTGGGAAGAACTACCATAAATAGACTAATGTGAGAAGCAAGGCATGAGAAAAAGAAGAAAAGAAGAAACAGAGATTAATGGGGCTGTGTGAGAAGAGCGGAAATTAAAAGGGTGTGGGTACCATGAGGTATGACATCATTGGTTCTAGACCTAGTCATGTGCTGGTTCCCGCGGTCACATGCACAGATCATGTGACTGGAAAAGTAAAAGGATGAAGTTTGAAAATGTTTGAAAATGTTCATATTATAACAGGCATCGCTTTCTCCCGCCAAGAACCAAAGGAGCCGGAATTCCGACCACTATTGGATGAACACAGTTGACCCCTGGACCATCCGCTGGATGAAGGCGCAAGCAGAAAACCCAGATACCACAAGAAATCTTGGGCATCTGAGATCTTTTGTCCACGAATCCAGGAGGGCCGAAGTCACTCCCGATCTACTCACGGATCTAAAACAGATGAGCGACTCCGATGCACACTGGATCTTGAGGGATCTGCAAAGGCCCCCCAAGTATAAGAAGGCATCGGTCAGAAAAAAGAGAAACTCCCTCGAGGTATCCACCACCCTGCGGATGTCTGATGGCACCAGCGTGGAAGTAAAAGTGCTGATAGATTCAGGCTGTACCGGATCTTCAATCCATGAGAAGTTCATGGCTGAGAAGAGGGTAGCGACCCACACCCTCCCTCGCCCAATGTCAGTCTATAATGCTGATGGATCCCTGAACACCTCGGGAAAGATCAAAAATTCATCATTGTCGAGATGCAAATCATGGACTACAAGGAGTAGATCGCCCTTGCTGTCACCAACCTTGGTCCCAATACCGTCTTCCTGGGCTATGATTGGCTGAAGGCCCATGACCCAGACATCGACTGGAAGACCGGACGAATGTCCTTCCGATGCAAGGAAGACCACATACCGCAATTGGAAAACTGTGACAACAATGATGAGGAGGACGATGACTTCGTTCCACATAATGGAGATTGCCTGTTCAAACTTGATATGGAGAATTACCTCCGAAACACTGCAATGGACATTGCCACCAGGGACTTTGCAACAAAGAAGAAGAAGACCTTCGAGGAAGCCACCCCAAAGTATGTTCATGACTACGCTGATGTCTTCATGAAGGAAAGCTTCGACGAATTGCCCCCGAGACACCCCTGGGATCATGCTATCAAACTCCTCCCAGGAGATCATACAGTGGACTGCAAGGTCTACCCCTTGAACCCAGGTGAGCAGGAGGAACTAGACAAATTCCTCAAAGAGAACCTGAAGTCCAGCTGCATCCGACCATCCAAATCCCTGTTCGCCTCCACATTCTTCTTCATCAAGAAGAAGGATGGCTGCCTTCACCCCGTGCAAGATTACCGGAAACTCAATGAAGTTACCCGACACAACCGGTACCCACTGCCCCTAATTGCCGAGTTGGTAGACAAGCTTAAATCTGCCAAATACTACACCAAATTCGACATGCGATGGGGGTACAATAACGTGCGAATGGCAGAAGGAGATGAGTGGAAGGCTGCCTTCTGAACGAACCAAGGCCTTTTCGAACCCCTCATGATGTTCTTCGGATTGTGCAACTCCCCGGCCACCTTCCAGACAATGATGAACTCCCTATTCCGGGATCTAATCAACCGTGGGGTCGTGGTGGTCTACATCGATGACATCATGATCTTCACCAAGACCCTGGAGGAGCATTGCAAGGTGGTGCGCGAGGTACTACAGATTCTAAGGGACAGCCACTTGTACCTACATCACAACAAGTGCGACTTTGAGGTCCAAGAGACCGAGTTCCTTGGGTTGGTAGTATCTCAGAACGAAGTCAAGATGGACGAGAAGAAGGTCACGGCAATCAAAGACTGGCCGGTTCCAACTTCGAAGAAGACCCTGAGAGAATTCTTGGGGTTCCTCAACTTCTACTGACGATTCGTGAAGAACTTTGCTCAGATCGCATGCCCCCTAAGCATGCTCACGTCGATAAAGAAGGACTTCGATTGGTCGCCAGCCTGCCAGCAGGCCTTCAAACAGCTCAAGGAAACAGTGTCTATGGCCCCCGCCTTGGCCATGCCCACCAATGACGATCCCTTTCACATTGAAACCGACAGGTCAGGCGTCGGAATTGGGGCAGTGCTATCACAGCACCAAAATGACGTGTGGCACCCAGTCGCCTTCATCTCCAGATTGCTCAACGATGTGGAGCGCAATTACCACGCTGCGGACTTGGAAATGCTCGTGGTCATCTTCGCGCTCAAAGAGTGGCGACAATACCTCCTTGAAGCCGCCCATCCCGTCGAGGTGTTAACAGATCACAAGAACCTCGAGTTCTTCCATAAACCCCAAGACCTCTCCTGCCATCAAGCCAGATGGCAACAAATCGTCCAGGAATACAGACTATCCTTCAGCTATAGACCTGGCAAAACGAACCCCGCCGACCCTCTGTCCAGGAGGCCAGATTATGAGAAGGGGGTAAACACCGATAATCACCAGCAGATTCTTTTGCCAGACTCCCTTTTCATAAAAGCCGTAGCTTCTTCTAACATCCTCGACCGCATCAAGAAGCTGCAGTACAAACTAGAATATTTTGCCAAAGAAGGATTAGAGAAGCCAGAGTCTTCCTGGACCAAGAAGGACAACCTCGTGAGATGGAAGGATCTCATCTACATCCCCAACGACACCAAACTCTGTGAAGAAATCATCCAGGCCAACCACGACCACCCAATCTCAGGCCACCCCGGCGTGCAAAGGACTCGTGACCTCATCATGAGCGAGTACTATTGGCCCTCCCTACGGAAGGATGTAGAAGAGTATGTAAAGGGTTGTGATGCATGTCAAAAGGTAAAGCCCAAGACTGTTACGACTCTCTATTTCTTTTCTCCCTTTTCTACATTTGTTACGTTTACTCAGCCTGCTTGTACTACCAGCGCCTGGTGTACGCATCCTTCATGCACTCACTCTTCCCTTGAACTATTTTCCTTTTCTTCGCCCCCGGCTTCCTCCCATTCCATACCAGAGGTGCATTCCACTTGTTTCACATCTTCATTGATTGTCTCATGATAGTCGGACACGTGTTTCGCATGCTCCATGCACGTGTCCTCGATTCTCTTCTTTCTCTGATCCGA
>QFEM01001904.1:0-13568 GCA_003316205.1 Boletus bicolor
ATCTTGTTACTTACCCTAGAAAATACTCGGACCCTCAGACTTACTCCTCCATCCCCGTTCGTACACCATATATAAGTACTTACCGATAGGCCATGTACCTCAGTTCGAATATCGCATTAGACTCACCTCCTCTCTCTCTGACCCTCTCTGAGTCTTGACGGCTCACCTCTGACCCAACCTCTGTTGAACAACGGTTACTTGTGACCGCTCGTTCACCCTCCGACCATCTCTGTAAATACGGGACACCGGACTCGGACAAGGGCGCACCACATACAGTGAAGCCGAAGTCCCACTCGCCTCGTACATAACTCTGGAGTTCCGGAGTTCGTACTGGAGTTGATCCGGTCTTAACATTGACCAACTTCCAAAAGCTTTCCCGTGCCAGTTGAATATCTTGCTCCACAACAACCTCTTCATGGCCTTGGCTGTCTTCAGGACAGAGCCCTGAAGGTGGTTGAAGATATGCCCAAGCAGCACACCTCCACAGAAGAGAGGTGAGAGCACGAACGGAACTCTTCCTGCTGTGCATGGGGAGAGAAAGAAGTGCAGATACAATGCGAGTGAGTCGAACATCTGTGTAAATGTAAGATTTCGCCCCTATCTCCAGGTCTTATCCGTTATTCGATCGCAACCTTAGCTAAGTCACGGCACCCTTAGCTAACTCTTCACCGCCACAGTCTATTTATGGTTATGTTTCCCTCTCTCAGTTTCCTTCCATCAGTCGTGTCCCTTCATCTTATCTTATCTCGGCTAGATCCGACTTCATCTTCATTCGTTTCCCCCTTGTTTTCTTTTGTCTTTCACCTTCGGACCGTCTATCGCTGACCTCTCCTTATGGTCATCTCCTAAATCCCGATCTCAGATCTCAGATCCAGATCTCGATTCGTTTCCCCATCATCCAGATCTCTTTCCCTTTTGTACCACTATTTAAGTACCGTTTCACATGCATCGGCGATCTACCCCGATAGCATCTTTCATCTTTCGTTTCGTCTTTATTTAGTTTCCCCTTCGCCCCGCGATCCAGAGCTATGATGTCACTATGACATCACATTAGGTAATACTTCTAGCACATTCTATGGGCCTGCCCTTAACTAGCGGTGGTCCATATATAAGCCAGTAGTGTACTTGTTGTAGCCTAGTTTTGGAATTCTAGCTTTTACTCTTGAACTCGTGGTTGGACCCACGCCTTGCTTGTTATAGTACTTGGCTTGTTCTGCCTTGTACTCACCTTGCTCTTGTTTGTGTTGTTTGTCGCTTGATCATTAGGCATTCCGTCTAGTGGTTAGTTAAGGGCCTAACAGTAAAGTAATGGACCGAGCAGTACAATTAGAGAAGCAAGGACACTCAAAGCCCATACAGGGCCTTGTGCAACGTGTTGGGGATCAGCGGTATTGAAAGTCGTCCTAAGGGTTTGAATGATAGTGGGCTCCACTAAGGGTTTTGCAGGACTCCGATGGGGAGAAGAAGTAGTGGCAGTGGTCAAGAAGGTGGAAACAATATCTGATATGTGAATGTGGACAGAGGATGATGGATGACTAACGCAGCCCAGTGTGAATCCTCCAAGTGCATGGCATGCCTGTGTTATAACTCCTCGCTTTTACCCCTTTCTTTTCACATCACGTGACTTTTCCCGTGATCATGTGATCACTCACATTCTTTTATCAGGTGACCCTAGACCCCTATCACGTGACTTCTGCTCTTCTCCATCACGTGATATCACCTGATACTTCTTCTCACCCCTCTCCTTATCTCGTAGACCCTGACGTCATCGGTCCAGACTTCAGTCCAGACTTCCTATCCCTTATCGCCTTATCTCTGACATCATACCTCACACATCACACGCGGTACGCTTCTCCGCCTCCTGTCTTTAATCTCTGTTTCCCCCTATTCCATTTATATCCATATCTTCCCATGACGTATTCCTTATCTCCTCGGTTCTCTCACACTACATCATACCCTATGCCCATTTCCCCGTATGTACTTGTATTCCCATGTACTATAGCGATCTTATATATACAGGCCCATTGGCACTAGGATTGCTAGTTCGATTCTAGTCGTCTTTGGGACCTGTTCTGCGGACCACCTCCCTGGTTTGACTCCACTGGTGTCAACTCACCTCATTATCATTGTATTATCTTCGTTGGACATCAGTCCCACCGTCGGGTAGCAAATCCCGGTACGAACGTAAGCAAGAGGTTCCCTCGGGCCGCCGCCGTATTCGCCACCGCCTCATTACTTTGCGAGTTCTATTCTCCTTTCTCTCTTCACGCGTTACTCTCTACCAATCCCCTTCAGTCTTCCCTTGGTCTTGGCTTAGTTCGTAACAGCCTGGGTCCGCAAACCCAGTGTTTGTTACAACTCTCTATTTCTTTTCTTTCTTTTCTATACTTGCTTCGTCTACTCAGTCTACTTGTACTACCAGCGCCTGGAGCACGTATCCTTCGTGCCCTCGCTCGTCCATTGGACTTCTTTCCTTTTCTCCGCCTTCGGCTTCCCCCCATTCCATACTGAAGGTACCTTCCACTTGTCTCACGCCTCAATTGATTATCCCACGATAGCTGGACACGTGCTTCACACGTTCCATACACGTGTCCAATGCTTCTTCTTTCTTTGATCCTTATTGTTACGATACACAGGATACGCACTTCTTCCGACTCCATACGCGTTATCCCACAGTTTATCCCAATTCCACGTTATTCCACACTTGGCCCGTGCACGTATCCGGATCCCTAGCTTAGACCTCCTTCGAGCTACCTTGAGTACCCACTCTTGTACCTTGCCTCTGCTAGGCAATCTATGTCTTTCCCTTCATCAGGAACTCTCTAAGTCTCCGGTCTAGTTCTAAGTGACCGCTCCTTGTTATTCCTTCATAAAGGAACCCTTGTCGACCTACGGGTATCCACCCCAGTCGAACCCTTGTCCTTGTCGACCTACGAGCTCCTGCTCTAGTCAAACCCTTGTCACCCACACGTAGGAAACCCCTGGCATGTACCCCCTCATCCCACACATAGGAATCCCCTAGTGTGCACTCCTTCGTCCCATACACAGGAATCCCCTGGTGTACTCTCTTCGTGCGCCTGTAGGAAACCCCCAGGTGCTACTGTGTCGTCGCTCTCCAAGTGACTCCCTTGTCAGCGAAGGCCCCATTACGATAGCCTCCTGGCCGTTGTAACAGTGTTGGTGCCAACAAGTTCACAAGGATAGATGGTAAGAGTTCAGTGAAAGTGGGAATGAAGGTAGTTGGCTGGTGGAGAGGCAGGTCATGGACAGCCTGGGGCAACCAGTTAGTCGAAAGGCTTGTGCTTTGTAGCGGATGTGTACCTTCAGCCCATCACATGCGGACCCCTTCTTACCCTCTTTCCCAAGCTCACCTTCCATGCCACGCTGCAGAGCAAATGCAATTCAGTCACAAGCAGGGAGCAAAACAGTTTTGGGGGTTACTGGGGAGCTTGATATAGAATTTTGGTTTGCGCTTGCCAGTTTTCTCATCGAACTTGGAGTGACCATCAATCAAGACCGAGAACAAACAGGGATCACCACCCTCGGGCCCAGCCTCCTCGTCGAGGAAGGCAATCTGCAAATTGGGGTATGCACGTAACAAAAACTTGGCATTCTCCTGCTCTTCCTTGTTGAACTTGGAGTACCACTGCATCGAGATAGCAAACTTGAACTTGTGTCGCAGCATCCTCTCCAACTCCCATTTGAGCTTCTCTGTGTTCCCTCCAAACATGGATACAATGGCAGGGTTTTCCACACGGTAAAGAAGCTTGATAGCCTTGGAGTAATTCATCATGCTGGAGATGGTGCGGTAGAGCATCTGAGTGTGGAGTGAGGCCCATATATGAGTACAGAGGGTGTACTCCGGGAAAGATGTCTTGAAACTGATACAGTAGAAAGGCAGATCGTCCGTTTTGGGTTTTTTCATTCCTGGTTAGTGCACCATCTGGATGTTCTGATTCCTCGGCAAGGATTTTTGTGTCCTTGACAAAATTGTCCCATTCAACAGGGTGCAATTGCTTCAAGTACTCGAGTAGCATGACGCAGGTGTTCTGATCTTCCTCACGAATATTTTCCCAAAGACTCAGTAAGATTTTTTCAGAGTAATGGGGGATGAGGACAGTAAATGCGGGCATAGCATCGGTGGGGAGTGGCTCCGGAAGTGCAGTGGTAAGAGATGAAGCAAGGAACAAGATGTGTCGCTCCACTTCACCCTTAGCTGGGAAGTAGGTACCCTTATAGTTTGAGCTATTTTGATTGGTGAAGAACGGTGGAGCATGCAATGCCTGACAACCATCTGGGCCATCAACTTGGTGGTAGAGGAGTCGCTGGACATGGTCGATTGACAAGAGATGCTCACGATACATGGAGATGATGATCACATTCCAAATTTGTGAGACGAGAACTTTGGGTTTGTATTTGACCTCCATCTCTGCGGTGGCAAGCAACTTGGCATAGATTCATTTGGGCATGCGAGTGCAGAGGTCCTTCCGAGGTGTCCAAATAGAAAGCCCAAGGGAGAAAGACTGGCCAGCAGAGAAGATGACGAGCCAGATGATGTACCACAGATAAGTGTCAAGAAAGAACAAGATGAGGTACATGATGTACATGATCATCAGTGTGAAGGCGACCTGGTGGGAGTGCAGCACAGGCCCAAAGTACTTATCACTGAAATCCTGCATGGTCGTCTGTGCCATGGCGGCGATGGGGGAGCTGAAGGAACTTGTAAGAAAGATTGGTGAATTTGCAACCAAAGACGAGGAGCCAATGAAAAATGGTGGTGGTGCAAGCAGAACAAGGAAGCTCGGCATATGGCGCAGTAAATGTTTGCGAGGCCATGCACTTGTGTGACTTGCCTGCAATGCGGTCACCAAGCATTTGACCAGAAGGGACCAAACCAAACGTGATGGTGGCAACCGCAGAAATGAAGAACTGCATGATGCCCACTATGAGCGGTATCTGAGAATTGGTAGGATTTGGCTGATTCTCGACAAAGGCAATGCAGGCAGTTGGACCTCCCACCAATGCGAGTATGACGAGAAGAAAGATCAAGTGAGTGGTGAGGTGCGAGGCATTGTTCCAAGTGGTGGGAATGTACATGAACTCGGCGAGAGTGGCCGAAATCATGATGGATGGCAGCAGCACCACCCAAAGCTGCGGCAGACCAAGTCATGGTGAGAGATGGGAACTGCTTGTTAGGGGGTGCATAGACCTTGGGAGAGTTGAAGGCAGTGTAGAACCAGTAAAAGGATACACGGAGAATCCAGACACGGTTGAAATTGACAAGGAGATGCACAGCGGAGCACTTCTCAAAGTAAGTCTTGAAGAAGACTCTGCTCCAATCTACACAATGGAGGTTCAAGTATCGCTTGGTGGGGGATATGCCAACTAAGTGAGACTAGATGGGGATGAAATTGTGGAGAAAAGAGAAATGAAATGGCGGATGTTGTTGTTGAGCACGATACAAGCGAGACCCTCTGGATACCAAAAGAGTTGGCTGATGCTGCTGCAGCTAATGATCTGGTTGTGGTCTTTTTCCCTGCGGATGAATTTGCCATCGACAACCTCATAGCCCTGATTGCACATGAACTTGTAGAGAGGCTTGATGATGGTCTCATGGTAGAGTCCCAGGAGTTGCTGAGGATCAATATCTGCAGCAGAGTCAGACTATTGCATATTTAAGTGGCCAGTACAAGTACCTTCCCAGAGACAAAGTATGCAGGTGCAGCTGGCATATCTGCCCTGCGTATGGCGCCATAGTAGTGTTGTAACTAGGCAAGATTAATGAGGGAATGGCAGCGCAAAAATCTATCCAAGAGAGGACTCACTTCTTTGCATCATTGGCATGAATCCCAAGCTTGCGGCTGAGAGACCTGAAGATGACCTGGAGTAGTCCCTAGGTGAGAAGATGCCGCATCATTGTGAGGCAGAGAAGTGCGCACGATCTTGATGAAGAGTTCTTTGTTGAGGAAGTCTCTGGCATTTATTGTTGTCATCATGAAGTGACTGCCACACCAAGATGCCAGTCACCTCAACGTATTTGCAGACCAATTTGAATCATTTGGTGTATGCACAGCACAACTGGGAGTCAAACACCTGCCAGAACAGTAACATCAACATGGCTGGTATTTGCTGCTAAGAAGTAACAACTGCATATTACCCAGCACTGCTAGGGCAATAGAGGCAGGCCATGGTGTTCATATCAATGCTGGTGCATGAAGCCCACTCAGACTGCGCGCAAGTAGTAAAGGAGCTGAAATTGGTGTTTGTGCAGTGTTGATCTACAAGCCTGTCATGCACACATCACGCATATGATGCAGATCTGCCACGCATTGTAGATAGTCAGTCACATCTTGTAGTACCCGTACATCGCTGGCTTCCATGATCCTGGGAACAAATATGCCACGTATTGACTCTGCCAGTGCTACCAACCCCTCAGGCAAAAATCATTTGGTACTATGCAGATCAGCATAGCGATTTTGAAAGGATTGCCTCATTTCAAGTTGGCATGAACGGCCAAAATATAAACATTGTTAGGCAACGCACAGCGGTGACTCAAAGCGAACCACTAATATGGCGAACAAGTAACTATTCCGAAGATAAGAGTTACAGGAGTGAGACGTAAGGTCTTATACAACAGAATGGAATTCAGTTTGGATAAGCAGAATGAGAATGGAATGCGAACATATACATTGGCATGATGACAATCAGGAATCTAAGATGCGAAGATGCGAAGTGAAAGATCCTAACATCACCCCCTTTTCAAGGGTTGGCGCCCACGACAACAGAAGGGGAAGAGGAAATGGAGCCATCAGAGAGGGACAGGACAGAGCCAGGAGGAGCTGGGACACAATGGCAGGCAAGGGAATGCAGATGCATGGTTGGCTGTGGCTGAGGCACTGTGGGGTGGAGGCGATGGAAATGAGCGACAGCATCCTGGGCGTTGGCAAGCTCCGAGTCCCATTTCCATTCATGTTCCTCGTGGGGGAAACTGCGCCAGTGCACCAGATACTTGATATGACCGCGGTGATCTCACAAATCCAGGACAGCTTCAACCTCCTGTTCATCGACACCATTAACAAGGACAGACGGTGGAGGCAGGGGCGCCTTCTGTGAGGTGAAACTGCCAGGGGTGTATGGCTAGAGGAGACATTCGTTGAAGATTGGGTGAATCCCCTTCCATGACCTATCAAGTTTTAGTTTGTAAGCAGATGCACCCACCTTTGCGAGGACCTTGAAAGGGCCATAGTGTTTGTCGTCCAGCTTGCAAGATGGGCGATCAGTGCGGATATTCGTTGCTTTGAGCAATACAAGGTCACCAGGGCAATACTTGCGACGGTCATGTGCATGACAGTCGTGAAAGCGCTTCATGTCAGCGGCAGTGTGTTCCAACGCTACATGAGCGTTGTCCTGTGTGTGCTTTATATGATCAACAAAGTCCTGGGCTGAGGCATTGCAGACTTCCTTCCGACACTCGATTCCGATGAGAGGCTGTTGCCCATAGTTGAGTTGGAAAGGTGAGTAGCCTGTCGCAGAAGAAGTCTTCTGGTTGTGGGCAAATTTGGCGAGGGGCAGCCAATCAGCCCAGTCAGTCTGGCGATGGTTGGTATATATACAGAGATACTGTTCAACCTCGGCATTCAATCGTTCGGTTTGACCACCGGTCTGTGGATGATAAGCTGTAGATGGATTAGCCTGTATGCGAAGCAGGGTATAGAGGTCCTTCATAAACGAAGACACAAACTGAGGTCCATGATCAGAGATGACCTTCTGTGGAGTCCCATGGAGTTTGAAGACATGGTCGCGATAGATCTTGGCAACTCCTAAGGCGGTGATAGTGTCTTGTGCAGGAAACATGTGGATCAACTTGGAGAAGTGATCGACAACATTGAGAATAGCGTTTTTGCCATTGGACTCTGGGAGCGGGCCAATGATGTCGATAGAGATCTCTTCCCACGGTGCAGAAGGGATAGCGTTGGGGTGGAGCGGGGTATGACCAGACACGGCCTTGGGCTTGGTTTTCTGACAATGGTCGCACCCCTTGACATAGGATTCGATGTCCTTTCGGATGGTGGGCCAGTAGTATTTGTTCATGACAAGGTCGCGTGTATGCTGAATTCCCGGATGGCCAGTGGTTGGATGGTCGTGATGTTCTTGCAAGATGTGTTCGCGAATTGTCCGCTTGCAGGGCACATAGAGAAGTTCTTTCCAGTAGACAACTCTGTCTCTTTCTGTCCATGGGGGTCCGTCACGTGCGAGACCGTTTTTGATATACCGCTCGTGTTTGTATTGGTTCTTGTATATCGCAGCCTCAATGGAGTCGGGATGTGGTAGTGATGATGCAGGAAGTGTTTCGACCAGTGCAGTTGATGCAATGGATGTCGTCTGTGCAATGTGTAGGCGTGATGTGTTGAATAGGCATTTTGGGAGGAGGATTTGCTGTAAGTTGTCAGACTCCACTCCCTTCGTGAAGTTGGGCCACCGGGAGAGCAGGTCGGCTGGGTTGGACTTGCCAGGGCGATGAGTGAGTGTGAAATCATACTCCTGCAGAGTCTGCTGCCAACGGGCC
This sequence comes from Boletus bicolor, assembly GCA_003316205.1. Classification (NCBI taxonomy): domain Eukaryota; kingdom Fungi; phylum Basidiomycota; class Agaricomycetes; order Boletales; family Boletaceae; genus Boletus; species Boletus bicolor. The sequence continues at coordinate 8,567 of QFEM01001904.1, forward strand.
TGGTGGCAAGAGAGGTCCTGAGGCTTGCGGAAGAACTCTAGATTCTTATGATCAGTAAGGACCTCAAAAGGGTGGTGGGCACCGAGCAAGTGGTGACACCATTCATTGAGTGTGTGCATGACCACCAGCATTTCGAGGTCAGCAGCATGGTAGTTGCATTCAGTCTCAATGAGGGAGCGAGACATGAAGGCAATAGGATGCCAGACGGAATCCTGCCATTGGGAGAGGATGGCCCCGATGCTGAACCCAGACGCATCCGTCTCAACACGATATGGGTCAAAGTCGGTAGGCATGGTGAGAGCCGGGGCGCTGGTGAGGGCATCTTTGAGGGCCGTAAAGGCAAGCAAGTTAGGCAAAATTCTTAATGAAACAATGATAGAAATTGAGAAACCCGAGGAATTCCCAAAGGTCCTTCTTTGAGAAGGGGACCGGCCAATCGTGGATCACAGAGACTTCGGCGGGATCCATCTTAACCGCGTTCTCGGAGATGACGAGGCCAAGATACTCAGTTTCGAGCGCCTCAAACTCACACTTCTCGTGTTTGAGGTACAACTTGTTATTGCACAATATTTGGAGGACTTTGTGGACGATCGCATGATGTTCCTCAAGTGTTGCAGTAAAAATCATGATATTGTCCATGTAAATGACGACCTTGCTGCAATTGATCAGGTCGCGGAACAGATGATTCATCATGGTCTGAAAGGTTGTGGGTGAGTTAGAAAGCCCAAAGAACATAACGAGTGGCTCGAGTAAACCACAATTGGTGCGGAATACAGCCTTCCACTTGTCACCTTCCACAAGACGGACATTGTTATACCCCCATCGTATGTCAAGTTTTGTAAAGTATTTGGCAGTCTTCAATTTGTCGATCAGCTCTAAAATGAGCAGCAGTGGATAACGATTTTTAATTGTGATCGCATTTAACTTCTGGTAGTCCTGTACAGGACATAGGCGTCCATCTTTCTTCTTGACGAAGAAGAAAGGCGAAGCAAAAGAGGATTTGGAGGGGCGAATGTGTCTGGATTGAAGGTTCTCTTCAAGGAAGACATTGAGTTCCTTCTGTTTGTCAGGTGAAAGATTATATGTTTTACAATCAGTGACATGATCACCTGGTAACAGCTCAATTGCATGGTCCCAGGGTCGACACAGGGGAAGTTCATCAAAATTTTCCTTGGCAAAGACATCTTCATAGTCATGGTAATGGTGAGGGATGGCCTCCTTAAACGACTTCTTGGCCTTCTGCTGATTGGCTGCTGCCACAATGTCAGTCGACACATTTCGAATCCACGTGTCGACATCCAGCTGAAACAGTTGTTCACCACCTTGGAAACGGACGTGCTCTTCATTGTCATTGTCATCATCATCATCAGTATCAAGGAGACCTGGAATGTGATCATCTTGACATTGGAATGTGATGATTCCTTACTTCCAGTCAATGAGTGGGTTGTGTAGTTTTAGCCAATCATGACCTAGGAAAATTGTGTTAGTCCTCAGATTGGTAACTGTGAGCGCGATTTGTTCCAAGTGATCCTGGACCGTCAATTCAACAACAACAAATTCTTCAATTTGACCGGCAGAGTTGTGAGTGCCGTCAGCATTGTAGATGGGGATAGGGCGAGGAAGCTTGTGGGTATTCACCCCCTTTTCAAGGACGAAGGCCCGGTTGATGGAAGAACTGGAACAGCCAGAGTCAAGCAATGCGGTGACCTGAAAGGTACAAGAGTCATCAGTGACAACCAAGGCAGGTAATTCAAGGGAAGTAGGAGAAGACACTACGCAGGCAGTGTTGGAGGTCATGAAGGACCCAATGGGCAGCATCCAACAAGAGCACACGCAAATTGGTAAGGAGGCATGCATGAAGGAATGGAGGTGTTTATAAGCACGGTCACTGTCAGGACCATTGACTACTGACTTGATCCAGCGAATGGACCATGGATTGACCATGTTCACCCACAACAGCCAACCATTCCTCCGTACACGGCGTTTCGTAGGACGAGGGGTGGCATTGACAGGTGGAGATGTCAACGGTGTGGCGCAGCAGTTAGTGACAGGTGGTTCAGTAGCCAGGGTCTGATGAGGTGGGAGAGGAGGGGAAGGAGGAGTGAAAGACATGGAGGGAGAGGGTGTATCAGCAACAGGAGGAAGAGGAAGCGAGGACACACTGGCAGCAGACTCATCAATAGGGTTGGGTGTTCTGTTGTCAAGGATTGAGAAATGATTGTGAAACAACGTTGACAATGTACAGGGCGGGGTAGTAGTGCGACCAGTAACTACTCCCCGGTTCGAAAACCCTTCTTGACAAGTTCAATAGCGTCTTTTAGTCCCTCCACATTCTGGTAGAAGATGCGGGCGCCACGAAATTCAACAAAATGGGTGTCACAACGGGGGCGGGAGTGAGTTGCACACAGCCAGGTACCACCACATTTGGCACATTTTCCCTCAGCATGAGCCTTGCTGATATCCATAGGGATGCCAGCCCCTCCAAAGGTTCCAGGCTGGTTTGGATGTACCTCAGGCTTGGCAAGTGGGTGCGACGAGGATAGGATCATAGCTGAAGGCATGGATGCAGTTGATGCCTTGGGAGCATTGCGCGAAGTAAAGGAAGAAGTCCCCGTAAATATGGTGTGAGAACGCTTGCGTTCAGCGATTTTGGAGAGAACTTGATCCGCACGAATGAGAGTGGACTCCCATTGCGCAAATGAATGTGAACGGAGCAGTTCAGGTTGGGAACGCTCAACATATTCTACGACCTCATTGCAAATGCCAGTATGAAGGATCTTGATCAGAAGGCAGGAATGGTTATCAACATGATAATCGGCTTCAAGGATAAGCTGTTTCATGTGGACGATGAAGTCTTCAACCGTCTCTTTGTCCTGATGTAACTTGAATAGCTTCTTCTCAGCAATCCGTTGGAGAGCAGCAGGGCAAAATGCCTCATCAAGCTTCGCCTTGAATGCGTTGAAGGTTGATGATGCTAACAATCCTTGCATAATGTAGAGATCCGTGAAGTGACCCACAGCGTTACTGCCCTTCATGTAGGAGAGGACGATAAGGATCTTCTGGTGATCGGTGGGCTCAGTGTCAAACCCCGAGAGATAGAGCTGGACTGTTCGCCACCACTGGATGTATTTCTCCTTGGTTCCATCATATGCATCGGGTTTGGCGGCAAGTGACTTGCCAATACCATGAGAGGATGTGCCAATGGGGATGTTGACATGTGGGGGAGGAGAATACATCTGTAAAACGACCAAGATGAAACTGGCAGTCGGTAGAGTTTAGCGACTTACAGCAGCTTACGTACGGTAAACGAAGGCCTCTCATTGGTGGAGATGCTGGAGTGACTGCGGCATGACCACCAAGATCGCTTGTGGTCGTGTAGATAGTCGTAGCCACCAAGATCGCTTGTAGCATGTAAATTAGTTGTACTAGTACTAGATATCATAGTATGATAACTTGCATGGATAATAGTCATAATTGGCTTTGTTATGAACAAAAAGTACAGTATGTACAGTCAAGGTGATTCTACAAATAGTCCTGAGAAACTGTATGGTACCATTCCTTGTTGGAGAAGTTATTGAGATAAAATTTGTTGTACTTCTCTAAAGAAACATTAACTGTGGCCTCACGATCGTGCCGCATACCATAAATTGGGATCAGTTCCACAGTGTGTGTCACAGCTGTGATAGGGATCACCGCTGCATCGCAGTAGAAATGACCATCAGGCCCAGTATATACTTTGCGCCGTAGTTTGTACATCCTCATCACGTCGTCAGGACCACCAAATACTTCAAAGAATTCGGCGTAGAGTAAAGGCTCCTTCAAAGGTTCAGGAAGAAGGTTCTTCTTTGTGTTGCAGAAAGTGAACACAATGCAGACTTGCACTACAAGAGGAAGAGCTAAGGAAGGACTTAATCGATAGAGACATGCCGCCAAGAATAAAACCTTACTTTCATTACTTGGATTGTGAAGTAGAACTGTGTCACATTTTCCAAATGGGAACACCTGAGATGGTGGCAGAGCCTGTAACTGTTGACTCAGCATGACCTTGGTTCCATTGAACCTCGACAGGAGTTGAAGCCGAAATGCATTCCAAACATCAAGCGTGTCTGTGGGAAAGGATGAAAAACCAGCACGCAAAATGAAACACTCCAGTGCTGTTTGGAAGAAGGGCAGCTTATATGTTGAGGAGACCCATTGGAGTAATTTGTTTCTCTGGTTCAGGTTGATGGTGACATGAGCTGCGACACATGCATCCTCTGAGACAATGCCTTTGAGGAAATGGTTATGGATTGGGCAATCTTCCAAGGAAAAACTGGTGTGGTCAGCAGGGGAAACCCGTAGAATCCATGTGAGCGTCAGATCAATGTCTGTCATCTCATCAAATTCCTCATCAATGATGTTATTGAGCGAGGCACCACATTCAGTGAGTAGAGTGAGGAGATGGAATTGGCGCATTCATTCTCCCCAATCCAAAATGCGAACGATCTGCTGGGTAAAGGTACTTCATTGATGACTTGTGCGCTCGAAAGGATTCTTGCAGTGTGTGATGAGAAGGTGCTCAGAGATGTCTGCCGTGAATTGAATGGGAGCCCCAGAATTATGAACTGAGGGGGCAAAGCTATGGAAAAGTTCGAGCTTCGGAATTTCAAAATGGTTGATAGGGCCTGATGTACCACGACACAACCCAGCGTTGGTGACTGCACCCTTGAAGCTATGAAACTCTGCTAGTGATTGGACCATGGAATCAATGGACAAATCGGTGAAAGTAGGTGCTTGAGCTTTGTAGATAAAGTCAGTCATGGCTCAAACAGCATGAATGAAATCCTGTGCGACCGGTCCAGCAATGGATGCGACTATTGTTCATTGCAGGTCCCAATGGTCCTGACCAGTCATCTGTTTGATGTGCAAGACTCCGTTTGAAAAATGCCACATACTGACCTGCTTATGTTGACTCTGGTAGCGGGCATTTAACTTGTCTGGACCCAGTCCTTCTTTGCACCAC
>QFEM01001932.1:0-16863 GCA_003316205.1 Boletus bicolor
CGTGCAGAACAAGACACTCGGTAAGCTAGTAGACCGCTTCACCCCCACATCTTACGAACACGATGGTGTCAGGCGCTGAGCTTGCAGATGTCGTCCGGAAGCGGTACGGGGACATCGACTACGAGTCGGGTATTTCAGGTGCATCCACGGATTTCGTGAGTCGTACCAAGATAATCCACGGAGCGGTAAGCTTAGAACTCAAGGGATTCCACAGGGAAATATCACTTACTGTATGCATGTTCTTTTTCATCCATACACTGTTTACTGATGGGTGTCAGTAATGCCTGCACTCCACCCCGGATTTTGTATGTATTCAGTCTCCACATCTCTTTGACGAGCATTCGACGTCATTATTTACGGTGAAATTTATAGCCATCCCCACTGTACCCGGAGGGGGAAACCATACGAGAGAGTTTGCAGCTGCAGCAGCCACCGACATCGCGCACGATGCATGTTATACCGTGTCTAAGGCGCTCGCACATGTGGGCATGAGGGTCATTACGGACGGGGCGTTCTTGGAGCAGGTAGGGGCACTTTCATGCTGCATGATAGAGTCGACTCATTCGTTGCTAACTCGTGACGACTCGGATCTAGGTCAAGCTTGCATTCGAAGAAGACATGAAACCAAGAGGTTCCTAAAAGGAGGCGTTGAGGGAGGTCAGGTGTGAGGACGTTGCAATGATCACTGACGCAATACCGTTTCTTTTGTACGAGGTCTCAAAACAATGAACTAACACATCGTATGAAGCAACCCCGTGCGCAATGGGATGAATTACGATGTGTTGCGCATCATTATTACCTCAGACGCGTTCCAGGAACCTGTGGGGAAGGGAATAACGGCCCGCTTGGACTTGAAACTAGTTAGCACATTATCAAGACGAGAGATACCGACGAACCTGGTCACTCCGGCCTGCACCTTGGCATCCAACTTGATAGCGAGGAGATCCTTGTGTGCCATAACGTTCGCTGGGTGGCCAACTCGCGTTACTTTTATGTGCGCAATTGAAACGTACCTCCACCGGTCGACACTACATCCAGTTCACTGCCCAACACTAATTAGTGTTATTCGCGAAAGCATTGGTCCAAATCAAGGCGTGCTCAATTTCTACATCGCGTTCCTACGCGAGGGTACGGTACCTCGACATGAAGGCCGATACGGTCGATTCTGAATTGCTAGTCCCAGTTCAAGAAGTCAGCCGCATCGATTTTACCGAACTAACAGTAACTGTAACGATACAGTGTTCAACCAGGATCATGTTTCCCTCATCTTTGGTAGGACTTAGCGTAAGTCTCAGTCCCTACTGAACTTGAAGAACGAACGTTGCCACTTCCTTCAATTCAGCAAAACGGCTAACATTAGCCGACAGTAGCCGATGGTCAGGACCAGTCAGGACCACTACCCAGATGCCTGAAAAGTTTTCTCCGCTTATGAACGTTCCATGCAACCTCGTGACCTTATTGCAAGCCGAATCGATCTCCATTCTCCAAGTCAAACATTGTGCTAAACGAAAAAGACACGCTGTCATTTCCAGTGTAAACGGTTGGATACAATAGAAGAAAACTGAGGCCCAGATTCAGTTTCCATCACACACCTCTGCTGATTCCCAGGGCTGTGCACTACAAGTAACCATCTTCATAGCAACGAATACCTTCGTTCCAGTGACACCCAAGGATTGTACTTATCAACCTCGAAAGCATGGATTGCTGCGATGTACTGTGTGGAATTTTCACGTGTTGTTGTGAGTGTTCCACCTTCCGCGGTGTCGACATTGAAATCTCATCGAGACGCAAGCGCTGTGCACGTTATGTGGTATGCAAAAACATTCTGACGTTCGTTGACTTTGACTGACGTTCGCAACATTTGTCGTTGTTTAAGAACCATCCACTTGCAACTGTTGTTCAGAGAAGAATCATGATCTTGATGTCCCTGCTTCACCGATTCACCCTGAGTTAGTGCAGGATCAACCACATCATACCCATGCCATGATGGTTCGGGGGAGGTTTGAAGACGGTGGACAGAATACTGGCGTAGCGCACTATCAAGGTGCCAAACCAAAAATTCGGTAGGGTAGTCAAGGTGCAGGCATCTTGATTCCACTAGGTTGTCATTGCAAGTATGAGATGGTAAGACGATTTTAATTGCTGCGTAGTGTACTAACTAAAATCTCTTTTGTGAATGGCTCCAGGCACACAAGCTTGTGCTAAAACTCACCGTACACCCCACTCCGTGTGGCAGACTCTAGTGTGATTGTGAATTCCCTGCAATATGGCGTACATTTACTGCGACAAAGTGGTATGCGAGGACGGTTATCATGGCAAGAGCGCCAAGGTAGTTGGCGAGGTTGTACAGTGTCTGTTGGCTAATCATTCTCCGAGTGAACGAGTGTAAAACCTAAGGGAAGAACCCCGAATACATTGGTGAGCCAGGGTGTCATGGAAACCTCGAGTTCATACCTCTGGATACGAGAGTGGACGAGTGAGGCGTGGATGGCGTTGTTTGCGTCTTGTTTGGTCCACGCGGAAAACCTCGGAAAACGCTCACAGAGTTTGACCAACTTCATTGCCCATCATGAGGCCGACTGCAGTCCGTTCCAGTGGTATGCCCGAACGTGAGTTCTTCTCTGTATCTTTGAAAGCGCGACAAACTGACTCGTCTTTCGCTTGCCAGCCAAAGTCTTTGTGAGTTGTTGTCATGTTGGCGTCGAGAGAGTACGGAGTAACGTCCCATTAGAGTCCCTGGTGGGGTGATACCAGCATTTTGAAACAAAAGGGCATTATCACCTACAGTGAGTCATTGTGCGCTCTCTTTCACGTCTCACCACATTCATTGCATCTCGTGTGTTGCACGTATCGTTCAGCTGTCTCCCCGTTCCGTCAACGCCCAACAAAAGAGATCTTCCAGGGTTGGATGTTCAATGGCTACAGACGCCTTGCTTCTCAAGTACCGTATTGGATCGTTCCGTTCGCCATTGGTACGTTCTTGTATGTCTCCACACTGCTCACATCTAATTATTAACAGCCTACGGCACATACACCTGGGCGAAGCGTTATGATGTTTGGCAGAACAGCAAGGCCGGGCACATTGCGCTGCATGGTGCTCATTGATCCGCTAGTTCGACTTGTTAATATTACACGGTTTGGAGCAATAACATAGATACCCAAAACTTCGTCATTTTGGGGAAATGTCGTCGGATTGCATCATGTCGCGCACCACTGACTAATGTTGGGAATATTTGTGATCCATCACGGGCTTACTCATGAAGTTGGTCTTCTGACTGATGATATAAAGATGACCCAGTCCATGGCGTAACTTGACCATCACATCTACATTTAATACAAGAATGCCTGCCATTCGACCTTTGTTCGTCGTCGCTGGTGTCGGAAACGGCTCAGGTCAGCTTCTCGCAATGTTTGCACGGCTCTCGGCATTACTGACTTCAATATAGGGACAGGGGCTTCTTCAGCGTAAGGACTTCATCGACCAAGCTAATCACAAAGCAAGCTTGACCATTCTTTCAGTCGTCTATTTGGCAAGTTGGGCTACAGGGTTGCGTTGATCTCTCGTGGCCCCGAGCATCTCTACAAGCTCGCCAACGAGATCAACCAGAACGGTGGAGAGGTGCGACACAACTCATGCATCATCAGCTTAATTCTAACAAGATCTATTACTGTTATCAGGCTGCACCTTTCCCAGTCCCGGATTACACTCCAGCGTCGGTCCGTTCCGTGTTCTCCAACATCAGAAACCGCTTTCCGGTGCCTTCATCTCCCCTCCGCGTTGCAGTGTTCAATGCCGGGTATGGTGTATGGAAGCCATTCTTGGACGTCACTGAAGAGGAAGTGCGCGAGTCGTTAGATATCAATGTCCTCGCTGCCTTCACCTTCTCCAGAGAAGTCTTGCTCGAGTTCACCAAGAACGATTTCGAACAACCAAGTGAAGGCGGAAAGGGTGGCTCGAGGAAGAAAGGTACACTAATCTTCACGGGGGCTACGGCCTCGATCAGGGGCAACGCCACCACGAGCGCATTTGCGATTAGCAAATTCGGTACCAGGGCACTTTCCCAGAGCTTGGCCAAAGAGTTTGGGAAACAGAACATTCATGTCTGTAGCCGTTCATTGCCTTTCTCTTCGTCTCTCGCTGATATTCTGTGCGGATTTGTAGGTTGCGCACGTGAGTTGCGAGAACGGGTAGAATGAGGCGCGGGTGCTGATACCGGATCCATCTTCTAATTACAGAGCATCATCGACGGAAATATCATAACTGATCGGGTGAGAGGCTACCGCAACGACCCTGCCTGGGAAGCCAACGCAGACGTCCGTCTCGATCCAGATTCTATTGCAAAGGTCGGTCTATGGGATTTTGCCTCTACGGAAACGTCATCTCATCACCGCTGCGCGCCTACAGGCCTACCTCAACCTCGTCGAGCAAGACAGCTCAGCATGGGCTTGGGAAATTGACTGTGAGCTCACCTATCTGCTGCCGCGAGTTCGCGCTCATGTGCGACTATTCGTAGTACGACCTGCTCACGAAAAGTGGTGAATGAATGCCTGGATTCCGCGAGGTGTTTGTGGGCAAGAAATTGCATTCGCGCTGAAATATCCATGTCTGAGTATTCGTGTCTATGTAACGATGCCTTGTTAACTCGAGCTGTTGGTTCGAATCTTGATCAGATTTACTGTGCATCCGATCTTGGACACCTGCTAAAAGCGCTGAATTTTGATGTACAATAGGCAAGTTTGCGCTCTGTTTCCACGCATTGTCATCCAGGGCGACGCACATTTCTCTCGAATAATAATACTTCTCCTGGTGATCTTGACGGCTCCAGCGTCGCATGAACTAAAAGCTCGAGCACCGAGAACCACGTATGTTTCGGGGACAAGCTTTGAATCAAATGAAGCACTTTTTCGCTGTACCTTTGCAGGCCGCCGCATGAAGTCAAACAATATAAAGAACGTCAGGACGACATGTCCCTTAGGATCATTCTCCCCCCCTCCTTGAGGAAAGTCACGTTCTGGTTGGCATGTTAAGTGTCATAGCTGCGTGTTGGTTGTCGGGTTCCTGACATTGATTCTCTCCCCCACTATCATCCTCGTTTTCATCGCTGCCCTGGCTAGCCTCGCCGCCGCCACCGTCGCTCCAGTCCCTCTTGAAGTGCCTCGTGATACAATGATTGACACAATGCGGCAATGATATTACCGTCTATGCATGCGGAAACTCGGCACTGTCCAGCTTGAATGCAATGTTTGCCTCTTCTCAAAGAGTTCGCATTACCTTTTGAAGATGATTTTTCCTATAGACTAGTTCCACGACAATGCCCCCCGTCGGGGCAGGGGGGAGGGGGGGAGAAATGATAAACTGTATATGATAAACTGCCCGTGACGACTAGCCGATTGGCATGATCAAACAAATTTCTCATCTCTTTTCCACACACTCACGACATCCATCGAGAGATGGTATCTTCTCTTGCCAGTTAGTCGCATCGTAATTGATCCCAACCGCCTTTATTTTAATGCGAGGAAACATTCCATCACTGGCTGCTTCGGTACATGAAATGAATACTCGACGATCCGGAAAATTGGTCACTCAAAGGTGTCGGCAAGCTAGCCTGGGATGCAGGTGGCAAATGCAACCAGTTGTCGTTGACTGACGTCACGATGCTGTGATTCATGCGCGCGCCGGGGTTGCTTCGTTTAAGTTCATACTATATGTCAGCTCATTGTTTTGAGACCTTGTACAAAAGCAACAATACTGCGTCAGTGATCATTGCAACGTCCTCACACCTGACCCTCCCTCAATGCTTCCCTTCAGAAGCCCTCGCTTTCATGTCTTCTTCGAATGCAAGCTTGACCTAGATCCGAGTCGGTCACGGGTTAGCAACGATCGAGCCGATCATGCGGCATGAAAGTGCCCCTACCTGCTCCAAGAACGCCCCGTCCGTAATGACCCTCATGCCCACATGTGCGAGCGCCTTAGACACGGTATAACATGCATCGTGCGCGATGTCGGTGGCTGCTGCAGCTGCAAACTCTCTCGTATGGTTTCCCCCTCCGGGTACAGTGGGGATGGCTACAAATTTCACCGTAAATAATGACGTCGGATGCTCGTCAAAGAGATGTGGAGACTGAGTACATACAAAATCCGGGGTGGAGTGCAGGCATTACTGACACCCATCAGTAAACAGTGTATGGATGAAAAAGAACATGCATACAGTAAGTGATATTTCCCTGTGGAATCCCTTGAGTTTCAAGTTTATCGCTCCGTGAATTATCTTGGTACGACTCACGAAATCCGTGGATGCGCCTGAAATACCCCATTCGTAGTCGATGTCCCCGTACCGCTTCCGGACGACATCTGCAAGCTCAGCGCCTGTATACCATCGTGTTCGTAAGATGTGGGGGTGAAGCGGTCTACTAGCTTACCGAGTGTCTTGTTCTGCACGAGTTCATTTGACATAGATTCACTTGTGAAGGCCACGTCGGTGCCAGTGGCCACAGCGGCAGCTCTTGGAAAATATATAGTAAAGCAAGTGATATGGATGGAATCACATACTGGAAGCACGCTTTGACACGAGCTGCGGTGTCGTATACTTCCTTGGTGAGGGGGGCACGTACGTACCATCTTCGACAGTATTCATCAACACGTCCTGTGCCAGTGAGAGGGATGGTGGTGGAACGAACTTACTTTGCCGTACAATTGTCGGGAATCACTGGACGTGCTAGATAAGGTGACGGTAAGATAGGGAGGGGTAGTACGGACCACCCGGGGCCCAATCTTTCCCCCCAAAGATTCCATGTACGCGATGGGTTGGTTTGATTTGCTGGCGTAAAAGCCCGATATTCGTGTACGCGAGAACGGCAGCATCGAGTGCGTTCTTGCCTTCCCAGGGGCTCAAGCCAGCATGTGCGCTGAGCATTGGGTGGGTCATTCATGGACTAAGAATACCTCATCATTTTCTTACGTTTTTCCCGTATAATCCACTTCGAGCCGAACCATAGCCAGGCAACTGCTGAGGCTAATAGAGTAGGGAGGACCCGGCGCCGGATGACACCTACGTCGCCAAAAATATCGGTGAAAAAAGGATTTGGTTTTCAAACACGACGACGCCATACATCAGACAAACGTCCATTTCCTCATAGGCACCGTCGTCCCACAATCGAACCTTGCCGAATCCACCCTCCTCAGCTACACACGCTTTGAACAACATCAATGCAAGAACTGAAATAGGAACTTACCAGGGGTCCCGAGCAAGATCACCTTGCCATCGATGTTCAACTTTTGCATGGCAGCTTTGGCAGCACAAGCGACTGCCACACCCGCAATACCGATCAGATTGTGGCCGCATGCGTGCCCGATCCCGGGGAGCGCATCCATCTCGGAGTTCACCCCGAGGACGCGGCCTCCTTGGCCGTGTGTATAGGTGGCTACCCAAGCGGTTTCGAGTAGGTAGTGCTTTTGAACGACCCATCCCTGGGCCTCCAGGAACTCTGTATACACATCGTGGGCATAACTAGGGGGCATGGACTCAGCATCGCGCCACCGCGTGCCAGGGAGAAGAGATCGCACTGTTCTTCGTACATCAACTCGGGGTGAGCTTGATGGTGTAGCGCAGGAGATGATTGAATATGGATCAGTCGCGAGACAAAGAGTCCGAATGTGATGTGTGGAAGTCCCTTACCGTGTACTTTGTCGCTCAACTCCCTCAACTGAGGACGGAGTGTATCGATCGCTTGCTCGATCACTTCAAGGATGTCTGGTCTATATACATCACCTGGTAAAAGGGGTGGCTTGGTCGGATTTGTATTGGGTCGCCATACGACATCAGTGGACATGGTACGCGAAATCGTTTGAAAGTAATCTAAAGGCTGATGGTAGGTTTGCGATAATGCTGGATTGGTACGGTGTCATATATCATGCACCGCTAAGTGCCGAGCCATCAGTCGTAAAAAATGCCACTTGCGACAGATCGCTCGGCACTTACCGGTGCATAACATGTTTGGAGTTCGTGGTTAAAGTTCTCCTTCAGATGCATCTTCCCGAACACCTTCGATTGACTCCTCGAACATGTGTTGATTTAACACGTCCCTCAATGAGACTATCGCAGTTCCGATTGCACCAGTGATGGCAGCATGAAGATCGTCGATCATCTCCGACCAGCTGGTTACCACCTAGAATGAAAAGACGGTTAGCGTGGCACGCGCCAACACGCACCTCACACATCCTCTGCTCGAATGTGTTCCGCGAACAGCTTCATTCGATAAGCCTCGGCGTGTACCAAGTCCTCGTTGGATATTTTGTCCCTCACTGTTTTAGCGAAACAGTTGATTGGTTGAAACTCGGGTCGCTGATAAATCAACACTGATAACATACGCCGTACGCCACCCGTTTGTTGCATAAGTTGCATAGTGCATGGACTTCACCAAATCCACAAGCTGGATCTTGCGGAATTGGCGCGGGTGAGGGCACGGCCAGCTGGGGGCGGAGGAAGATCGACGGGCATAATACAAGTTATGATATAGTTGAAACAGGTTGAAACTTACAAAGGTGCTAGGCGAGAGTCGAGAGTCTTAGAAAATCCGGGCAGTGTCTTTTACTTACATAACTGTGCATGCAAAAAACTAATAGAGAAGTACGTCTTTGACCTCAAATCCATCACTTACAAAACTTCAACTTAGTCTCCAGTAACGATAGTCTGACATGATCTTGACATCCCCCACATACATACAACACACACGCTCAGCCCCTATGGTTCTTTCAATCTCCCCTCTTCTTCTTGTCTACCTCGAACGCAGCCTTGACCTGAGCGAACCCGATCCAGCGTCCGCACCTCAGTGTCACACGAGCGAATCAAAACGCACCTTCGCCAAGAACACCCCATCCGTCAAGACCCTCATACCCACGTGCGCCAGGGCCTTGGACACGTCGTAGCACGCCTCGTGAGCAGCGTCTGTGGACGCTGCGCGTGCAAACTCTCGCGTGTGGTTCCCTCCTCCCGGAACAGTAGGTATGGCTACACATCGTGGACGCTAGTATAAGGACGTGCGGGAGGTCACGAGAGGGAAAAAAACGGTAACGTACAGAAACCAGGATGCAGGCCAGGCATCACTACAAAACCATCGTCATCATTAGCAGGGTGGGCCGAGAAGAGCACGCATACGGTATGACACGTTCCCCTGAGAAAGCAAAGCCGTCACATTTCAAGTCAACGGGTAAATGTAAGTAAACGCACAAAGTCCGTCGACGCGCCAGCGATACCCCACTCGTAATCGATGTCGCCGTACCGCTTGCGAAAGACGTTTGCAAACTCTTCGCCTAGTCCAGCGTGCAGGAATGAGACGAGTGATCGATGAAGAGATGTGGCTAGGAGAGAACACTTACCGAGCGCCTTATTCTGAACGAGCTCGTTCCTAACAGTTTCGTAGCTGATGTCCATCGTGCATCCTGATGCAGTCGCTGCCGCCCTGATATACGATAAACCCACCATCAGTCATGATTCGCGGAAAGGACCGTTCACGTACTCGAAACATTTTTTGACCCGAGCAGCCGTCTCGAATGCTTCCTTGGTCGTCGGCGCACGAACATACCAGCTATACTTACCCGTTCCATCATCCAACGAACTAAACAGAAAACGAAAACACGCACTGCATCGAAGCCTGATCAGGAATGACTAGTAGGCGTAAGGAAAAACCGAGTTCAGCGATCGTCAGACCAAAGGCAAGGTCGATCACACAGACTATTGGGTGCCCAATCCTGTCCTCCAAACACGCCATGCACGCGATGTGTGGGCTTGATCTGTTGACGCAACAGTCCGATGTTGGTGTATGCGAGCACGGCAGCGTCGAGGGCATTCTGGCCTTCCCAAGGGCTGAGGCCCGCGTGTGCACTGAATGGGGCCAAGAGACGTTCGTGAGCAGTGAGGAGCGTGAAAGATGGTGCATGTTCCTTACGTGTGTCCAGTATAGTCCACTATACGCTGGACGACGGCCAGCGAGCTGCTCAGGCTAGCAGCGTGCGGCGGACCAGGTGCAGGGTGACACCTGTGAAGTTCGAAACGTCATGCTCATTTAGCTGCACCTCTGAGAAGCTGGAGAGACGAAGAGCGGTGGCGAGAGGAGGGGACGGGACCACAGACCAAGGGCAACAACACGTACATCAGACAAACGTCCAACCCCTCGTACGCCCCCTTCTCCCATAACCGTACCTTTCCAGAACCGCCCTCCTCACCTGACCAAAAGAAGAAACACCCCGTTAGTTACCATCCAACCTCCAACACCGTCTCGATCGATCGATCTTTTCTTCTTTACAGGCAAAAGAAAGAAAAGAAAAAGAAAATCTCACCAGGCGTCCCAAGTAAAACCACCTTCCCGTCAATCCCCAATGTCTCCATCGCCGCCTTGACCGCACACGCGATCGCCACCCCCGCCACGCCGATCAGATTATGCCCACACGCATGCCCGATCCCGGGTAATGCATCCATCTCCGAGTTCACACCGAGCACTGGCAATGGGGCCTGAGTGGCTGCGTCACCTTCAATGGCTTCGGGGCCGTGGTGGGTGTAGGTAGCGATCCAGGCGGTGTCGAGGAGGTAGTGCCGCTGTACTGCGAATCCCTGCGTCTCCATAAACTGCGTGTATTCGTCATGTGCGTAGCTGTGCGAGTGAATCCCCGCCACGCCGGAATCGGACAAGTCAGTGGGACCAGTGATATCGTGAGGGGGGCTCACTGTTCTTCAAACTTGAGTTCGGGCCGAGCTGTATACATATGCATCACAACATCATGATTTCATTATCAATGGCGTCGATCGTCAAAGTAGGTAATGTTCAGTGACGGAATGGATGCAGCAGTTTGGATCAGACCAAACACCTTCGGGAACTCACCATGGATCTTATCGCTCAGCGTTCTCAGCGCAGGACAAAGCGCATCGATCGTCCGCTCGATCACAGCGAGTATGTCTGGCCTGTACACCTCGCCCGATAAAAGCGTTGGCCCCCTGCTCTGATTCGGGTCTATGTCGGGTCGCCATAACTGGTCAGAGCTGAGGACGTTTTCCTTGATCGTCATCGTTGCGTGGATGGCGACAGCCTTCGTGGGATCAGCATTCTCAGCGTTTCAGAACTGGCACAACATTGAGCCCGACGGCCGTCCGTGCGCGTACTACCCCGAGTCACATGGATCTTTTCTTGTAATTGATTGCATAGTTTTGGCATAGTTCTACACAAATGCTACCCCGTCTAGATCTGGCTCGCACCACGACCAAAGACCTTTTTTGAAAAAAAAAGAGCAGATAAACATGATAATAAGGTATGTACAAGCAGGTACACGACACAGCGGGTTCGCAAGCAAGATCATCGAATTGCAACAGAAAGAAAGAAAGAAAAAACGAAAACGACACGAAAACGAAAAAAAGTAGGACACACAAAAAGAAAAGAAAGAAAGAAAAACACGACACATTCGTTTCGCAAATGGCGACGTGATACCCAAAAGCATCGAGGTCCGAAATTAGAGTGTGGTTTGGGATTTGATTATGCAACGAGAGCGGACAGGACTAGGACGATGTAGCCTTGGTACGACTCGACACCCGTAACCGATGTTGCCGGTTCTTCAAATGAACTTCGTAATTCGACAGCGAATCGCCCGGTCCGGGATTATACAACTACCAAACCATGTCACTTCGATCAGCAAAAAAAAAAAACGAAACCCGCCCGATCAGCGAATTCACGAACGGGACCAACGCACCTTGCCAGGACAGTCCAGACACTTTACCCGCCACTCTGGTGCCGCCTTGTGTGACGGCTTGCGCAAGATCGCCTCGAATTTATCGTCTGGATACTTGGCCTGCAACGACACGATCGCACCGGACAACCACGCGGGTAGCATAGACTGTTCACTTGACGTTTGAGCATCAATAACATCCGCGTCAGAAAACGTGTGCGCTCACGTATGGGCCACTCGCACTCAAAGCGAGCTCTCCGCCTGGAGAACTCGAACTCGTCATCGCCGGGTGTCGCGGCGAGTCGGGCGTCGAAGGACGTGGTGGTGCAGCAGTAGAGGTGGATTGATTCGCACCGTTCATTTTGAGAGATTGCTGTGCGAGAGGCGCTTCCGACACGCTCGATGCCGTCGATACCGGCGATACCGGCCTATCGTCCTCGGACGGTGGTATCGTCGCCGAATTAGGCGGTCGTGTCGGCACCTCAATCCACAGTTCCGATTTTTGCCGGCTCGGTGTCTCCGCACCGTCCGCGGCCACCGAATTTGCCGCCCGACCCCGCTTTTTGGCGTTCGTCTTGCCCAACTCTTCATTTCTCAGACTCAGATGGTATTGTGGATCCGAATTATACTGAACTGGCCGCGGGCGTCGATGTCGATGCCAAAACTTGCCTAACAAGGGGCACACACACAATCTTCAGTCTGACTGCGTTTCAAAAATAAAGACGGTCCCACATACCACACGTCCCACATTGTGACTTGTCTCCCAAAGGTCCTTTTCGTCGCCCGATCGCGATGCTTTCCGGACAGCCACAGTTGGAGCAGTGCCAAACACCGTTTATCACGTTGGCATGTTGCCCATCCGCAAACTCTTTTTCTTTCGCTTCCCTCTCAATCTCCCTCGCCTTCTTCGCGATCGCCTTGGTATCTGGCGGTGCAGGGTTGACCACCAAGGCAGGTGGATCGTTTTCGAGTAGCGACGGGGGTAGCATGGAGACTGATTCCACGGCGGTTGTCGGCGTCGGTGCAGTCACGCGTGCGCGTGGACGGAGAATTTCACGAGGATAGTCTGGTGCTTTGAACAACCCTTTTGGTTTCTTCTCCTTGCCCAGCGACAACGTCACCTGCGGGGTCAACTGCTGGGGTGGCAACTGCAGTGGCATGATTGACGTCCCATTCTCCGACGCCACCATATTGGCAATCGTCAACGAGGCAGCCGCTGCGGCCGCACGTCTTGACGTGGGAGCACTTGCAGCAGCAGCCATGGCAAGCGTCGCAGGATCCAGCTCGGGGAAGCCGATCGCGGGGGTACGGTAGGTTCGGTTGGGTTCGCGGTCTGGAAGCGCAATACCACGACGACCCCGTGTGTTCCGTTTCCGTCTCTTGGTGAGCTCCTTTTCTCGCTCCTTTTCGCTCCGCTCGATGTCGCCATCGCTGAGGTAGTTGAGAATGGGCGTAAAGGACTGGACTTGGTCCATCGCTCGCGTGGCAGAGGTAAGGCTGGGTAAGAAGGACATGCGAAGATCATCGTCTTGGACGGCTGAGCCGTCAGCGGGGTGGCCCACGAGGAAGAGAGACTTTTGGTACACCTGCACTTGTTCCCGTATGCAGTGCGCGATAGCAGTCCTAGACGCATGTTAGACACGGCACCCGCATCGTTCAATCGTGTATGCTCACTTGAACTCCCCACCTAAACCCAGCTCGTTTGCATACACATCGGCAAATTGTTCCGGGGACGCGTCCTGGTTCTCAAGGTCCCACTCGAACTGATCATCCAACTTCATCGACCCCACGATGATATCGAGCTAACGCGCGCGCGATCAACGCTCCGCCAGCGACAGCACGGCGCAATCTCACCTTGATCAATATCCGCAAGTCTTCATGCACCTTTTGCTCGTCCACCTCAAACTCGTCCACTGTTCGCGGTCTCTCCTTGCCATTGCCCTTGCTTCCGCTCGCCTCGCCCCCATCCTCGATCTTGGCAATAATCTTGCGTTTCTTCCGCCGATTGGTCGGCACGATGCGTGTTGGCATCTCCTTCTTTGCGCGCTTCCGCCACGACTCCCACCACTGCACCGCCTCCTCGTCCAGGATCCCCCGCCCCACGATCACGCCGTCATCCTCCATGTCTATGCGGGGCGCGTTGTCGTCGAGCGCGGGCTGTCGAGGATGATGTACGATCTCGATGTCCGATTCGTCCTGCTCCTCCGCGCCATGTACTTCTTGCTGGGGTATCTCAATCGCAGGTGGTTTCCAGTCTGTGTCTATACTGGCAATGTGCGCTTTAAAATCGCTCAATTGTTCTTGGATCGACTTGGTGATCACGCTGTGATAGGTGGAGGAGAGGGCGTAATCCTCGACGAGGGTTTGTGCGAACATTTCGGGGGAGATGACGGGGTCTGGAGATTGACGTTGAGCGAGATGGGCAGACAGATGTAGGAAGAAGCTGACCGTTTAGGTTCCAGACAAACGTCTCGCGCATCTTGTGGTGCTCCACATCAAACTCGAGTCGGATCGGCACGAGCTGCTCAGGTCGGTCCGCCAACTCGGGTGGTAATTTCCTCGGTCTATCGCATTCGAAATTAAAAAAAGATCACGGCTGTAGAAAATGAAAGTAAAAAGATACTGACACGCGAATGCCTTCCCGCCTTGCGCCCTTTTTCCTTGCTCCCATGCTGCCGTCAGTTCGCGGTGGACGAGGATACCGAACATCGAACCGATCCGGCCGTCGGTTGATCCCCAGATTCGCAGCAAATTCCCTGTCCCACCATGCCAATCTTCCACCGGGTCCAGCCGTCCGTAATTCCTGCAGCATCCTCGCTTGCTTGGCGCGGTAAACCGTCTCGTACGCCGAGTCGCGCGTCATCACGTCTTTGAGCGTCGTTATTTCAAAGGGGGTGAGCGCCGGGACGGGATCTTGAATCTTGACGGGTTGTTTGGTCTCTGTCGTACCGTCCTTATCCTTGTCGGTGTCGGTGGTCAATTCGTCGGGAGACGGTTTCTTGTCTTCGTCGGATGCAGCATCGGCCGAGTCGGACGGTTTGGGTGGGACGACATACGGTATGTAAGAGATCTTGGTGACGGCCGGGTTGAGGGAAGCGATGTGAGGGGGGAGCTTTTGTCCTGGGGTCGTACCTGGAATGGGCGGTACGTTGACGGGGGGCGTACGTGTGGGGCCAGGAATCTCGCCAATTTTGCGCATCGGGGGCATCGGGGAACGGTGAGGGGCGGCGACTTGACGCGCAGGTGATTGTTGTGGCGGTGGTTGCGAACCTTGTCGCGGCATGTTGGGGATGTTGGGAGCGATCGCAGCTATGCCGGGGTTATCGAGGCCCATGAACGGACCTGTGGAGCTTGGAGGGAGGCTCTGGAGCGTGCCATAAGCGTCGGCGGTGAGAGGGACCACTACACTCACCGTTTCACGTGAGACGGGGGCGGATGGTTCGCGCATATGGGGCTGCATCATTGGCTCACGATCGGGTCGTTGCATGCCTTGGGGGAGGACTGGAGGACCCATCAATGCGACAGCAGCACCACCCATCATGCTCCCCCCAGGACCTAGGTTGCCCTGCGTCGAAGGATTCATGTTCATCGGGCCCATGCCTCCCATTGTAGCGATACCTTGCATGGGTGACATTCCCTGTGGGCCGATGCTCATGCCCATGTTTCCGTTCATAGGACCAACAAAGTTTGCCATGTTAGTGGCACCGATGTTTCCACCCATCGACGCGCCCATCCCGCCAGCCAAGCTATTCGAGATGCTGCCCGGAGCCAAATTACCCATTCCGACGGATGGACCGACACCCGGCGCACCACCCATCGGACCCATACTCAAGCGTGGCGACTGTTTCGGAGAGGCATGGCCGAGTGCTGAACCTGTTCGTGTGGGGGGCCGATGCATTGGGATGCCGATGCTGGCACCACTCATATGCATGGAGGCTGGATTCAGCTGGGGTGCGGTACCCATTTGGTGAGCTTGGTTCATGGCGGGATTGAGATTTGGAGTTGGGGCCATGTGAGCATTGATATTCATGTTGGGGTTGAGGTTCATGGGGTGTTGATTCGGGTTCATGCGGGAAGGGGTGGACATGGAGCCAGATGCAGTTCCAGGACGGGAGTTGGGAGGGGGCATCATGGGGAGCTGTGGGGGTGGGTCGTGAGGGGGATGTGAGTGGTGGGAGCGGACAGAAGCTGAGGAGGAGGGGCGGTCTGCTTGGATGTGGGACTGGGAATGTGCGCGGTCGTGGGGTTGTTGACTGGGCTGTCGGTCTGGGAGGGCGCGGTCATGCTGGCTGGGAGGGCGTTCGTGTGTGAGGCTGGGGCCGCGGTCATGGAGGGTGGGGGTGCCGGGTGGGCGATCGGGGACGGGCTGCTGCTGTCGCTGAAAGAGCACGCGTTCTTGTGGGGACATTTGAGCGTAGCGGAGAGGGTTCATTGCGGGCTGAAAGGGGATGCGCATGGGTGAATTTTGAGGCTGATTTGGTGTGGTAGGGATGTGGATTGGGATGTTTTGTTGGATGGGTGCGATGTTGATGCCGAGGCCGGGCATAGGAGAGAAAGAGCCGCCCTGTTGCTGCTGGAGGAGCTGTGCGGGGGTGAGAGTGAGTGGCTGAGGGATCTGCTGCTGTGGGACGAGGTGAGAGGGAGATGCGGAGAGGAGCTGTGTAGGAGATATGGACTGAGACTGGGCCTGTTGATTCGGCGTCTGGGGGGGATAGACTGAGGGGTATCCGGCGCTGAACTTGGGCATCATGCCGTTCACCTGGTAGGCCTGGCTGTGCATCATGGGTTGTTGGAACGACACGGGGTACTGGCCCTGCTGTGACTGCGACGGGTAATTCATGATGAAGGGGAGAAAAAAAAGAAAAAGGGAGCGTCGGGAACGTCGAGGACGTCGTCGGGGCTAGCTTTGACTTGGACGGCGCTTGGATGGGAGCAAGGTCAACACCCCCGTCACAATCCAACGTGACATTCAGTCACACTCACTCCCACTATAGTGGCGGGGTGGGGGGGTCATCGTCGTCGTCGTCGTCGTCGTGCTCGTCGTGCTCGTCGTGCAGCACGATAGCCACGGCGATGCGAATGTGATACTGGACGGATGTTGCGGCGATATGATCAGCGAGTTCCGTCTCCGTCTGCCCTGTTTTTATTCATGT
>QFEM01001935.1:355-23116 GCA_003316205.1 Boletus bicolor
AAAAAAAAAAAAGGAAACAAATCGGGTTGCGTCGATGATGCGTTAATGTATGGATGGCATATGTACAATATTAAGGGCTCATTGGAGCACGTGTAAGTTAGAGAAGTGATAATGAATGATCGTTGTCCTGGGGAATATTGAGATGCAGGGATTCCAAAGAGTGACATGAATTGTATAGAGAATTCAGGAAGAGATGAAATCAAGATGACGAACGATCGAGATCAGTATCGACCCGATGATGGCCACTTGCGAGAATCATCCTCACGACGGGGCTGGGCGGGTGCTCGAGCCTCAGGACCCACTACTGGGCGGGTGTCTGAGCGCTGGACAAAATTATGAGCAGGGAGTGTGGTTGGGCTCATGCTGCCGCCATAGGATGAGTGTGCGACGTCCTCAGATTGAGATGACATCGAAAAGGGCTGGTGTGGCCCGCCCGTCGCAGAGCTAGCCGTCTGCCGACTGGTCTGCCGCATGGACTGTCTTTTGTTTTGAAACCTGTTTCGGGTGTCAGTCTTATCAAACCAAGGTCACACAGGGTAGCCTACCATATCTGAACGCTTCGAGCGGACATGTCGAGTTTGCGCGCCAGCTCGGCACGTTCCTCAGTTGACGGGAATGCTGTGCGAGCATATGTCTCGTTCAAGACCTTGAGCTGAGCTGCGTCGGCTCTTTTTCGCTTTTTTTTGATGACGGGTTCTTCAGTGACCAGCACAGAAGCAGGCTCTTGTGTGAGCACGCTGTTCGTCACATGACCTCTAGCATAGGGAGAAGGACCGTGGGCCTCTACATGTGCCGGGACTCCACGCTCGGATGGATATACTCCAGTCATAGGTAATTGATGCGAGTGATGGATGGAAGGGTGCTGACTAGGATGATTGCGTGGATCGGGCACGGGAGGATAGGAATAAGAGGTATGAGGCTGGAACTGGGCGTACTCGGGAGGATAGGTTGCGGTGGGGGAGCGAATGTCAGCATAGTTGGAAATGTGAGGTCCCACCGAACCATAGCTAGCGCCTTGCCACCGGTCATCTCTAATCGCGGCAGTAGGAACGCTGAGTGGAGGAAGCTTACGAGACCCTTGGGGATCCGCGGGGATCGTGGTTGAAGCCCGCGATGTGTATGTCGGGTATGTTGGTTGTTGGTATCTTGAGTCGTAGTGCTCATAATAGGTGGAAGAATGTTGCGGAGCAGCAGTCGCTGGTTGAAGGAAGGGATTGAACAAGTGAAAGCGGGAGCTAACATGGAAGGGACGTACGCGTTGCGGAAGTGGGCCATTGATTGTAACCCGACTGGATGTGTTCGGGTTTTGGTGGTGATGAGCGAGGCTGCGGGTAGGCACTAGGATAGTCTGCGGGCCCTATAGGCGAGAGCCATCAAGTTGAGCATATTGGATGAACACTATGTAAAAGAACAGACCTGGAGAACGTGAGGTTGGAAATGCTGAAGAAAGAGGAGGGAGCACAGTTCGCCCACCCTGTCCCGTCTGAAAGAAACCACTACTTTGCGAATCCCCTCCGGGAGGGCTTCTGCGTGTTTTCGCAACAGGTCCGTACATACGATCGTCCCTCGGGCTCGTCATAGTAAGTTAAGCAGATAGGCAAAAGAGGAAGGAAAGAATATTATGGTTCAATGAAAGAAGAAATTTTGGGTTTATAAGTATGAAGAGGCACGCGCAGGGGGTGCTAATGAGCGGGTGAGGAGGAAGAGAGGCTTGCGGCAGGAGGCGATGAGTCGGAGAAATAATCAGGGCCGTTGGATGAACGAGGAGAACATGAAGACCGGGAAATTGAATTGACACGAGGTGTGGTGGACAGCAGGGTAAGGGCGAGGGTGAGGGCACGAGTGCGATCGGGAAGGTGATGGATGGGGGAGTGACTGGGACTGAGGAATAAATGGGTCGACGGTGGGCGTTCGGATGATGTATGATGGATCAGGGAATCGAAACGAGATCCTAACGAGACGATATAATTCTTTTCGGACTCACCCAAGTATGTAACGAGGGGCTAATCTTCGCGGCTTTTCCTATTTCTTGACAGGAACGGAGCGATGCGAAGCGTGGTAGGGGCGCTGTGTACACGCGGAAATTGCATTCTCTCTATCCTCGCAAGATCCAGATCATTGGGCATACCTCGTGCTCAACGAAATGATATTCAGTAAATTTTCTGCATCGCTCGCCTAGTCATTCTGCCGTGATCCCGGACTCTTTGCGCTATTCATTGATCTCAGATTGTCTACCTCGTCACAGAGATCCACAGCGTCGTAAACATCGCCAGTCTCCCTTGTCGACGCCGTCGCTGGATTCGAAGAGAAGAGTCGTCCGTGTGTGGATCACGCCCGACGTTGTTGTGTGATATCCGTCTTGTCCCAATTTAGCCACCTCCCTCCTCCACCCCCGACACCGATGGCCACCCGCCCTCCCGACCTTGACTACATCGATTATTCTTTAATTAATAACGATCTCTTTCCCCTTGCACCCTCCCACTTTGCCCCGTATCCATACCCGGCCTATACCCCCCCTTCACACGATCCCGCCGATGAGCCTCCCCCCTTGCTCCCCGCCGGAACCCTCCTCCACAAGGGTTTCTATGATCTCCTCGCCATGATACCCACCCCATCTCCGTCCCGTCTGTTTCAGTGGGCATCTAATCAGACCCCCCAGCCCAGCGTCATCCCCGGCTCAAGGTATGTCCCCCTCGGCCCGACCAGTCCCGTCTTCCCCCCGTCCTCTCCCCCGAGAAAGAACAGGAGAATCAGCAAGGACATGGTGTCCAAGCCCACGGACTTTGTGTGCGTCCTTTGACGATGGCTGTCACTCGATGATAACGATCCTCGTCCAGGCACCTCGTCCATGCTTCTGATGCAGACCAGGCTGAGGCCCTTCTCACTCGATGGGGCCCAGATGGTATGGGAAAGCTCGGAGGTCTGCTTCTGTATAGTTCTCACTTCGGCCCTTCTTGAGTCTTCCAACTCCAGATCCGCGGTGGGCCAGGCCAATCAAATCCCGTGTGAGACAGACCAACAGGGTAAAAGCTATCAATGACGTTGTCAACGCCTTAAAGCCCTCGGCGACCAGTGCCCCTGGTGCCCAATCACCGCCGCTGCGGGTAGTAAACGGAATGAGCACACCAACTTCCTCGACCATAACTACAGCCGCGCAGGAAAACATTCGTGTCTCGTCTATCGTCGACGGCCTTCCAAGGCGCCCTGGGACCTCGACAATGCGCCCGGGTGGCGGTCTCATCCCCCACCCGGAAGTAGGCGAACACGAGGACGAGGCGCTTGTAAAGTCCAGAAATTTCCTGCCTTCTTTGGCCCAGTCCCAAAGAAAGCCGATCACTCCATCCCTGGCTACGCTCGAGAAAGCTGTGTCTGCTCGGATCTACTTTGAGAATCTATATTTTCCCCTCCTTCGGCATCCCCCGTCACGAGAGCAGAGAAGGGTCGCCATGGAGAGAGATATGATCGCCATGAACCTTGCCGAGGAACAGAAAGAGGAACTGCGCTCTCGTTGGCGACAGAACGAAACTGATTATCTTCGTGACCGTCGCAGGAAAGTAGACGTGACTGCCTTCATCAAACTAAAGACTATCGGACATGGTTCGTACTCTCGAATTAATTTGATATAAAATGTCAATTTTCCATTCATCTTAACCCCACAGGCGCTTTTGGAGTCGTGTCACTCGTCAAAGAACGAGACACTAGTCAGCTGTTTGCGATGAAACAGGTATTTACGTCTGTTTTCATTTCATATCTGCTAAACATGTTTATCCCCCGTGACAAATTCACAATAGTTACGCAAAACGGACATGTTACGGAAAGGGCAGGAGGGTCACGTCCGCGCTGAACGCGACATTCTCAAATCCGCGTCGTTGGTTTCCTCTCCAGGCGCAGCGGAGTGGATTGTGAAGCTGTACTACAGCTTCCAGGACCGTGAAAACCTTTATCTGGTCAGTAGTTCTATCACCACCGGACAGCCGGAAGGGGATCATTTCACCAATTCATTTTGATTTCATTGAAATAAATATAGGTACTCGAGTACATGGGAGGTGGAGATCTTCTCAATCTTCTGATAGAACGGGACGTTTTCGAGGAAGATTTTACCCGATTTTATGTTGCCGAGGTTCGCCCTTCCCTTTTCACATGCCGTTTGCGATGAGCGCGTTATTTCCAGATGGTCCTTGCGATCGAGTCATGCCACAAACTTGGCTTTATTCATCGTGATATTAAACCTGATGTGAGCCTTTTCAATTCTTAGAAATTAAGGTCCGTTCTTTGATAAACGGATATCTTGGTCATTCTGATAGAACTTTTTGTTTGATCCGGAGGGACATATACGACTGAGTGACTTTGGGCTCGCGTCAGTACCGGCGAAACTAAGCGGGGACCTGGGTCCCCATCCTTGGGCCGAGCGCTAACCTGCCACCTTCCACAGCACTGATCTTCACTGGGCACATGACACATCATGTAACCCACCTTTCATACTCGTATCACAATCCTGTAATTGACGCCTCCGGGACAGATTACGAGCAGCAACGGCAACAACTGTTGCACAAACATGGAATCGACCTTGACGATGGAAATGGCATGCTGGACGGAACTAAGACAAGACGCATGGACAGGAAAGACGTCGAACAGCTCTTGGGAGACGGTAATGGCGAGGGTGGTATTTTCACCTGGCGCGAAAAGAATCGCAGGAAGGTACGATGGTTCCCATAGTCTGTTCCATTTCCGAACAGTCATCAACCCTCACGTTTACGCCACGCTGCAGCTGGCATATTCCGTGTAAGCCCTTTCTCTTCTTGTACAAGTTTGAACTCGTATATTGACGCTTCCATTCTGACCCAAAGATGCGGCACTAACTCGTATAGTAAGATATTTTACCTTTATCCTTTTAATGACTCCTCCATTTTTTGCCGTTAGTGTCACCCGAAGTCATCAGAGGTAACGGCTACTCTTTTTCATGTGACTGGTGGAGTTTGGGCGTGATCATGTTCGAATGCTTGTACGGGTAAGGAATCAGTAGTTTGCGGCTCCGTTCACGTCGCTAATCGTATGATGGTGCAATAGACACCCTCCATTCATCAGCAACTCCGTAGGTATCTTCTGTGTTTGGCTTCGATAAGCAAAGGACCGGAAACATACTGGCTGACTTTTTTTTTTCTTTTTTTTTTTTCCAGCGGCATGTGACTCGCCAAAAAATTCTCAACTGGAGGCAGTCGCTCAAGTTCCCCTCACGGCCTCATGTTTCGCATGAGGGTATCAGCTTGATGAAAGCACTACTCTGTGAACCAGAAGACCGTCTTGGTAGCCAGGCGTCCGCATCGGTTTTCCGACCTGATTCCCTCGCAATTCAGGCGCGCCGCAGCGGCTTCATTATATCAGCTTCTCGAACAGGTGATGGAGCAGAGCTGATCAAGGCGTGTCTTCTTAGCACCGCTTCGTCTACGTACTGACGGTGTTGGGGATCACAGGCCCACCCATGGTTCAGAGGCATTGACTGGGATAATATTCACCGATATGCCGCACCGTATCGCCCCGAATTGATCAATCCCGAAGATACGAGACATTTTGACTCTGACATCCCTCCAGAGGCATGCATTCATTCATTTATACGTCTTGTGCACGCTCATCAAACACGTTGCCTCCTAGCCTCTGGCTCCTGCCAATGGTGTGCCCGCAAATGCTACCAAAGATCCCCTCTTACGACACGAACTTCACGGGGAAGAGATTCTCAACGTCCGCAAGGCCCTTGCATTTGCGGGCTTTACGCACAAGAGTCCCCGTGCAATCAATTATACTCGGGCTGATCAAGCCTTTGACGAATCCACAGACGGGGGTATTGGGGGAAAGCGTGAGAGAGGCCGCTCGCGCTTTCGTAGTGTCCGCTCTGGCAAAGGCCGTGCCATTTCTTTGTAGCCTGCGGACGGCGTGTGCAACGGACCCCAAATCCAAGTGGGGGGGGTGACGGGATGACATTTGATGACGCCGTTTGCGTTATGTGGCGCACGGGAAACAGCGACCTCGCTGCAATGATGTGGGTATGACAACATGATCTGCGGAGAATATGTGTGCTCGAGGGCATGTGTGGCGGTTTTGGGCCGCAGGTTTATCTTCTCTTTTTCCTTGCCTTTTAATGTACTTTGTCGTAGCGCCACTGTGCTGTCCGTCTGGACTCCCAGTGGGTGCTCAGTCTATTAATGATAGGTTCTTCGTCTTTACGTTTCTGCCATACATCGAAGTGCAGACGAGCTGAAGGAAGGGACCCTGATGTCATCGCCACTGCATGGTTGAGGCATGATCTCGGAATTCCGTAAATTTACGTGACTCGCTCTCCCTTTCTTATAGCTACTTCGCCAGCGCAGTCGACTGCCTCGCGGCACTAAACCCACTCAAATGAAGATGGCTGTGTTCGACGCCGCACCGGATATTTCTCGACTTGACCGTTGGACCCTACGCAACAGGTCTTAGTTTAGGTGGAAGAAGGGGGGGGGGATAGCGCGCGCGCAGTCATGGTAAAGGCCGAGCAAATACGCCCGAGATGGGGCCTCTTTGTGGCAGGAAGCGATTTTGTGACCGAGCAACGGTATTATACTCATGACGCATATGTGTATTATGACACGGATGGCCATCAGCGACCGCATGGGCTCCCCACTACGCAAGTGACAAAAATAACTGTATAATGCTAGTGTCGGGTACGTACGATAAATAAATAACGGTCAGTTCGTGACCATGAGCGTGGATGCGAAATAGTTAGATGCGAGGGGTATTACACAGTCAATAAATAATGAATAGGGTCTATGGCGAACAGAAGAATATCGGATACACTTTCGGTTAGCGAGGGATGAATGGTTCCAAAGGAATGGTGTGGCTACATGGGCAGTGATTCTCCTGCTGGAGATTGATTTGGGAAAGGTGAAAATGGTCATCACTTCGTGGTGGATACTGAACCGATCGTTAACTGTTGCGGGGCAGTGGAGCACCTGCGCTTTATTGCCTATCGCTGTGTTCGTCACTCGAGCATTCCTGGTGGCGACTAGGAGCCTCAGCGTGTACCCGTGCGTGCCGGCGCATGTTACTGAGCACACTGAAGCTGCGTCCACAGCCTTCGAAAGTGCAGACAAAGGCTACAAAGTATCGAGGTCGGGGATCAGACTCTGAGGAATTGCATAGCGGCTGAGCTACTCACGCTTCTCCCCTGTATGACTGTTCAAGTGAATCTAGCAGCCAATATTCAGGACAAGAGACACCTGGACGATGCGGTGATGTGCATACCTTGAGACTACTAGGTCGAGTGAATCCCTTGCCGCAATAATCACACTCGTACTTCAATGAAGAAGGCGAGGAAACGGAAGGCTGGCGAGCTACCTCTGACGCAACCGGTGCAGTCATGGGTTCTCTATAGTGATCCTTGGTGTAGCCTTCGGGATAGGGCCCTCTCGACGAAATACCCGTGGCAGTATAGGAGTAATTGTAGGACTGTGTTGCCAGATTTGAATATAGATGAGACCCTGGTGGGGTACGCTGATCGTGGGACGCGGCTGGTTGATCCGCCTGGGAAGCAGACCGAGTGCGATACTGAGGAGGTAGCTGTGAATGATATTGACTCATAGATGATGATAAATTATCAGGAGGGAAGGAACGAGATCCGGTGCGTCCATCATAGCGTTGCTGTGTGGAAGGTGAATAATATGCTGCCGAAGGTGTAGAACGCTGTAAAGGACATTAGTCGTTAACAGAGAACGAGTGAATAGTTGCACCTGAACGCCGGGTCCATCCAGCTGAGAGTCTTGACGACGTTCAACTCGAGAAAACGATCGCTCGAAGTTCTGGTCGACGCGAGCGCCGGGGACGATCCACGGAGGAGTCAGGTTCACCGGGGGTCTGGGTGAACGGGACAATTCATCTACGTGGAGAATGTGAGATCTACAACCCCCTGCATGCAAGGACGGTGGCTTACCTCGGAACAAATCGCGGACGGGAGGGAGCGTCGGCCGTGCTTCTTCTCGATACATTTTCCGGTCAGATATTGGAATGGCAGAAAGCTTGGAGGATGGAAAAATGCTGCAAACAGCTCCGTGGTTTATATATGGGGACATGGCCGTTTGCATGCAAATCGCGATGCTTGAGCCGTAGAGAGCAAGTCCGAGTCGTTATGAAAAAGTCCAGCCTTCACTACCGCACTGCGGGAAAGTGGGAGAGTCTCCTAGATTCATGGACACCGTTACCAAGATGAGTCTCCGTGTTGACAGCAACCGTCCTTGATCGTCGCCGGGACTTGCTTGCTGTGCACGAGCCGACGCTGATCTTCAATTCTACAGTGGTGCACGAGAATAGCCGCAGGGCAAGGGAGCTAGTTGCGCAGAGAAATGAAAATTGCATACCGAAGTGCGTGAGGAAAACAGGCAGACGGAGGAGAGCAAGGATATGCATATGGTACCTCGGAGTAGAGGCTGCCAACACCCGGATTGGCTGCAGCGGATCAACGTATCAACCGCCGGAGTCAATAATATATTTGCCACACCTAGACTGCATCTTTTGAGCCCACTTACTTTGCAAATTGTCAGGCAGAATACATTACTCATAGCTGCGGATCTGCATCGCCAGCAGGACCTATTTGACACCCAACAACTTAAGCACTGGAGAATCGCATTGTAACTGGCGGTGAGGGTAACGGCCGCAATGACAATTTGTGGTTAGATGGTGTATTAATTAAAGGACGGCGCTCATGATTTGACGAGTCTAAGCAGCCAAGAGGGCACACAATTCACAACATCACTCAGCCTGTCCAACAGCCAACCGCTGTGCCTCCGCTGACGTCGATGTTTTCAAAGACAAGGCGTGGAGCCCTCGGGCGAGCTCGTCTGACAACGCTGAGTAAATCATTCGGTGCCGTTGCAAAGTTGTCTGAGAAATCAGATGAATTGCAGTGTTGACAATGGCAAAGGCGAATATACCTTTCCCGTGAATGCTTCTGAGATGATCTGCACTGCGAAATCTACACAGTCCACCGGTGATAACACGTTACACGTGAGTGGTGGATTATTTGCTGACATCTCGAATGAGAGACTGACGTGTTTCACCATTACCTCCACCTTGGGCCCTCATGGTAGCATGATGGCGGTGGAGGTGGGACTCGTTTGTAATGGTGAGTCGTGAAGGTTGAAGCAGAGTTGTTAGCTAAGGAATGGTCTGGAGGCCGTTCTCGGTGCGTTGATCGGCATATCCTCCTCACCTTGTCGTGTATAGCGGACTCAACGGGCCTACGAGATCCAGATTCACTTGTGGCCGTGGCCATGGTCCGGTAAACTTGAAATTGCCCCACCAAATGATGAACTGGACCTGTTAGGCGAGGGCGAAACATCCAACTGCCAAGAAACGCACTGAATCGACCGTGCATCAATACGCCGCATCGAAACTGGTGGTAACAAGGAACGACACTAACCTGGTACCACTGCGTGTTTTACTGGTGCTGGCAGTTCCAACCGATGTCGGACGATGGGGGTTCCGTGGGCTTGAATTTGTCAGCACGTCGACTGTCGGCCCGACACTTGATGACCTTTCGAGTGACCATCATCATCAAGTGCGCTCCTGATCCGCGATGCAACGAGGCGGTGGTGCTACTAAAGGTCCTGACATAAAATCGGCGACAATCGCTTGAGGAATAGCTTTGACCCCAAAATACCGCACGATCGCGGTGACTATGGCCGAAGTGAGATGGACACGTCCAACTCGCTCTACCTCGCGTGTTTCTGAAACCGAAGTACTGTAATACTACGAATATTCTGAACGAGTTTCTCCTACGGACACCACAACCATTAGTCACTCTCAGGGACGACATTGACAGAGCTCTGCTTATCTGACTGCTGCGTATTAGTCCATTTCTCCATCGCTTTCCAAGGCTAACACTGGGTAGCACTGACTCTGGTAAGATCAAGGACAGCCGTGTCACTCGATCTGATCCATGTAACGGCACGGTTAGAGCAGTCGAGTCTCTACCGCGACACTTGTCACGTGCACCGCGTTCCACAACGGCACGACGCGCGACCGTCTTTTCTTCGCCTTCCATTAAGATGGTTGCCTCAAATGAAGAACGGGAAATGACCCGAAACCAGCGTGGACTGGTCGACACCTGTTTCGAGGAGGGTCAGTATGAATCCGGTATTGCAGTCCTAGATCAATTGCGGTCATCGTTCTTCAAACCACCTGCGCAAGTCTCCCTCAATGCCATTCTAAATCTCGACCTCATCGCATTTGGACAGTGACCATATTCGCCAGCTCCTTTACATAGCTCTCTTTCCTCCACCCGCAGCGACCGGTGATCAGACAAACCACCAGGAACAGATCCCTCCCTCTCCTGTCAAAGGTTCCCCCACGAAACAGAAACCCACACTTTACAAGGCATCATTATCTCCTTCAGTCGTCGAATCCGAGGCTGCCCAGCGGATCTTGTTCTCGTTCGTTGCTACAAATTCGCCACAGTCTTTATTTAGAGCATTGCCAAGATATCCATTGGACGATGTCGCAGACATCGATCTACCGCCAGAGTCAAGTGATAACGGCCATGACGAGGACTCACTCATTGCTCGAGAGTCCGTATGTATCAAGGATTGTAGAAACTGCTGGGCCATCCTCAAAGAAGGCTTTATACAACGCAAAAATCTCTTGCCTCAGGATGCGAGCAAGAAGCGCGGAAGAGGTGCCTATAACGTTGAAGACGCTGACCTCGACCAAGACCGTGGCACACCGGCAGTAGTCGCTGAACATGCATGGCCAATCCTTCAGTGGTTGCTTTCCTTGTTTGAGAAGGACGAGCTGCTCCGTTCCCAGAAATCTGGAGGTAAGGTCCAACTCCGTGGCAAAAGTCAGAAATAACCGCAATTTTTTATGCAGAGAACTTCTCTCTACTTCTCTTATCGCAGATCCCTCCCCCGAGGGGAGGTGCTGGCTCACGATGGGAGGCGGGCGCACCACTTGATATTGTCTTTCACTCTGTCGGGAAGGAGGATGGCGAGCGTCGAGAGATGGCCACTCGACTATTGACACTTGTGCGTCTTCGCAACATCTCGGATGCATTCAGCGTGCAAATTGAGGTCTCCCGCAGCTAATCAACCTCAGTCTCTCGGGATCTTTCGATGGTCCCATGTTCGCAGCAACGCTGACGACGCGCTTGTACACTTCTTCTGCCCAACTCGTCCAGAACTTGATGGAGAGCCTGCCAAAGACAGTCCCGATTCTCACTTTTAAAATCACTGTATGCCAGAAATTTCTTTCGTCTGCGCCGACTATCGCTGGAGGGACCAAACCCCGACCTCGGCCCCTCCCCAGGCGTGGATCACGGCGTGACTCAGGGATTATATCATCCGCCACGGACAGCGATGTCGGTCGGGCAGGATCCAGCCTTCCGCCGCGGCCCGCGCTCGCGACGTGTCCAGAAGTTTTTCAGCTCCTCTGTAATAACCACACGTCCCAGAAATCGGCTTCGGCACCGCCGGTACTTACCATCAAGTATGTCCTTCTCATGTCGTACGCTCACCTCCAGGGGTTATTACCTCCCGGGGAGAGAGACAGCGACTGGAGGGATGCACTATCAAACGGCGGGTTGAAGCACGTCATTGATACTGCATTTCCCAACGATAGCACATATCATACAGCTCTCACGATTATCACCAGTTTTTGGCCAGCGGGTTGAGGACGCGGTCTGCGACGCACCGAGCATTGATGTCATTTGCTCTGCACTTTTCTGAGCGTCAGGTTCACCACTTTGCTAGAGGACGTCACTAGCATTTTCAATTTGCGGCTGGAAATATACTATAATAAATTTCTAATGACACGACTTCAGCTCAACTGTCTGATTCATCCTCGATCTGTGCCCCTACTTCGACTTCCATGTCCATGAGATCCCCATCATCAGCGCCGGTGGTGTCTTTACCTCTGTTTTGTTGATCACGGTACATCTGAGCAAGGAATTGGGAAGTGGTAGCATGCTCTGGATATTTATCCTCCCTAACGCGAACGAAGCGCGGAAACCGCAGACTCAGACCCCTCGCGGAAGATACTTCACCAAGTGCAGCCAAAGAAACGGGGCTGAGCGTGATGCTTGATCGTCACGATCCACAATGGTTAGCAGAAAAAAAAAAGGTACGAAAATCAAGATTAGCTCACTCCGCGCCTCGGATCTCCCAGACTTCACGAGGCCTAAAATAAACATCAGGTTTAAAGCCTAGATTCGGGAGCCGTGGTTTGTTTAGGGTCAATAGTTCAGCCCCTGGTAAGGATAGCCCTAACCTCCGATATCGCAGTCCCTGAAAGGGTGATATGAGCAATTGTTGGAATTCTCGGGGTATCTCAAGGTGAGATCCTGTTTTTAGAATTAGTATCACCCGTCCATACGCCATGGAGGATTGGTCATACCTTGTAAAATGTGTCGGAAAAACCTGACCAATCCATTACTCCAAATACATTGGCTATGGCGCAATAAAGCTTACCAGACATGCATTTGCAGATGGCGATTAGCTTTTCCTTTGTGGAGTCCCAGACTGCGAGCAGGACGGGGCTCCACCATCCTGCTTTGCGCCCATTTCCGTGCCATGCTCCGACAGGGACCAAGTCAAGCGTATCCCCAAGGCCGTCCACATAATCTCTCTTGAGCTTCAACCAAGCGGAAGTTCGTTTATCTGCTCAGAGGGGTTATCATGTAATCCAACAGTGGCTTCAAGGACGTGTCAAATATTTCACTTACCAGGCTCATACGTAGCTGGCAATGGTCGCTTTCGAGTCTTGCCCTTGTGATGCGTGACAGTCTCCAAACTTTCAATGTTGTCCAGAAGCTGACCAAGAATGAGAATGTGAGGAGACAATGACCCATTCGAGAGAACCAACTTTGATCATGAGGCCTTCGCAACGACTTTCCACGGCCTTTTGCCAAAACTCCTCGATACATTCTCGTCCTTGTTCACTTTCACAGCTGTCAACATGGCCAAAGTGGGCTGTGCCTGGTTCCCCTGGTGTCAGGGCAGGAAACCAAGTTCTCAATAGATTCCGTCGTTCCCGGAACGATCGCTCCAATAGAATCTGGTAGAAATAAGGTCAGACATCATGAAGGAGAAGTAACAAAACTCGCCTCGCCATCAAGATACATCAAGTCAAAAGCAAATACACACACTGGGACTTTGATATCTCGAATCTTTACTTCCTTCCTTGCTCTATTCGAAAGCTCTTGGAAAGACCTGAGGCTGCCATCGTTCGGATCTATGGCAACGATCTCCGAATCGATAATAAAAGACCGTAGGTCAGGCGCTTTTGCAAACATGCGCCTGACCAATGAAACCACATCGGGATACTGGAACCGGAGCATGGGATTAGTCAATCTGCGTTGCACAAGGTTACGGAAATTTTACTTTCTCTGTCATGTTTTCTAGATGCCGAGAGAAAACGTTGACAGATGGACAACCATTGGCCACCTTTAAAGCGTGAATCTGTGCACGCTGACCATCATACTTGAACTCCGCTGTGAATGGCATTTCATTCAACCGATCATATGTCTCGTCAAGTGATCGTGCTGGAGAGCCCAGTGTGGGATGGAGAGGGATGCCTGACCCAAGGAATTACTAAAAGGGTTCGAGTCAGGGACGCAGGCAGCCTCACCAACGGTGAGCGGGACCCGAGTGGGGAGTCCGTCAAGTCCACCAGCAATGGCTCCAGCGACGATGTGACCATAGTTGGGATGCTGAACATACACCTGTTTTAAGAGCGCTTCGGCGTCCGCGAACTTGAGCAGAAGCTCGTTTCGTTGAGGGTCAGTGTTTTTCTTTTGCTTTTCCCGTGGTGACGAATTAATGGATGCAAGAAATTGTGGCGTCACATGCAGTGACGAATTGCACAGAATAGGTATGCTCGGATTTGGAGGTGGGGACAAAACAAAAGCTCTGGCAAGCGCTATCAATATGGAAGTTCGGACGGCACCCACGCGCAGGTTCTGCGATAGCGTGCGGACCAGAAATCTTATCTCTTCTCCCCTCGCAGCGACAAGCAGTTGCTCGACAACGGACTGCTTTTGCCTCGCTGCCCCTTGACCTTTGATATGGGCGATCTTCAACATCGATTGGTATACAGCCTCGATACATAAAGGAGGGTGGGCCATAAGTGTACGAACGTTGGATTTGGCCTCGAACGCGACATCTCCCGGGTCGCCTGAGGAATTATACAGTCTCCGGAGAGCTGCGGCTGAGAGACCGGATACATGCTGGATGGCCCTCGAGATGACAGAGGCACCGATGCCAAGTTCGAGTGGGGAATAAGCGGGGGAGAGTGAATTGGATAAGAGATAGAGTGCCGGCAGCAGGGACGCGGGATGATATAATATGAGACACCTCAGAGTATTGGTGAGCGCATTGAGGATGGCGATGCGGGAGCGAGTGTCTGCTAAGACAACCAGGGTACGGACGAGGAAGGAGTATGGTGCTGGAGAAGCAACCGGCCAAGGACATTGTTGGATGGGATAGAGTAGTGGATCGACTGCCACTGGACTGTAGTCCACAACCAGCTCGCTTGGACGGAGAGCAAGACCCAAATCAGTTTGACGTTTTGTCAGCAGAGATGCCGTAGGGTTCTCGCAAGGATCAGGGGAGGATGCAAACCGATCGTGAGACGATGAGAGTACTGATGCTTGCATCGAACCTTGTGCGTTGAGGTCATCTCCTGAATCAAACTGGATAGGGCTTTCCTGTGTTCCATGTCCGTCCTGCCATAATTTATGGAATGGCTTGGTGTCGTTCATTGGCTCAAGAGAGGCAATGGGCTCCTCAGAAACGATACCCGAAGATACATCGTTGCGAATATGCCGTGACGGAGCTGATGTCGCAGTCTGCTTACCGTTGGTGGACTTGGGAGCACGGAAATAAGTATCCAGGACGGCCTGGTCTGATGCAAGTTTGGTCTTCTTCCTACTTGAGATTGATGGGGTGGGTGGAGTACGTTTCGACATGATAGCCAATCGAAGATAGAGCGGAGAGGAGCTGGTGGCCGTATACGTCATTGCGTCGATCAACTGACGAGTCCTTTTTTGGGACACTCAGAACTGGGATGAGGCTTGCAAAAAAAAACGTTACGACGGAAAGATACAACAAAAAAACACATTTTGGCGCCGACGTGTCGGGAAACGTCCTAGAACGTCACGCATTACTTGCAGCTGAAGCGCTGATCAATCGGGGTACGCCACGACTGAGCACTGTCTCATGTTTTCCGCAACCTTATAATATCAGTTATTATATCACCGGTTCTAGCGGCGTCGCTCGATATCTGACAGGCATTTTTGGTCCCGCACCACTGACGACCGAGCCTTTGATGCTGACCACGGTGGCCTGTCCCCGTGTGTTCCTTAGTGGGTGGTTTTATGGTGCCTGCAAGATCCGCCTTGACACGTTGGGGCAAGGTCCACACCGTAACAGGCATGACGCATGCAATGTCCCAACCGCGAGGCAAGCCTAAGCGGGCTGGCACGGTCCGAGTGAAACGTCTGGGAGAAAATCTAAAGGTTCGATCATACCGGAGCTGGGCTATGCTGAACAACCATACTAAGTTAGTCGCACCACACGAATCAGCGACGAATCAGTGCTGCGGCCCATGTGCCCAGACTCGGGCCAGTTATCAGCATATGGAATTTGGGAAACCGGTCTCAATTGTCTTACCACACCGGAGATCAGCAGGACTCACCCCATTACTTGACCGGCATCGCCACAACGTTACATTCACCCCGCTGAGAAGCACCCAGCCATACTGGGATTGCTTCCGATTTGATGGTTGGGTCGACGAAAAGTTATCAGAGTGCACCGATGAGAGTCGTCTCATCACTCTACCTTACTTTGGTTAGACGACCCAAGTGCAAAAATTACACTTATCAGGGTCGCCTTATTCAACATCTGCTAAACGCTCAAGATCAGGTCCGCTATTCAGGCACATTGGAAGTACAATTCCAATCGGGCAACCTCAGCTAGATCTCGTACAACCGGTTACGGCCAGTTATGTTCGCTTGTGTCGCACTCACCCTGTCGCGGCGCCGGCAAATTGCCTGCTCAATGCACTGTTTATATGAAGTTCCAGCGGGCCCGAAAATGCTTATGAACCCAAGGGCTCCAGCGCTTTGCGACACTCTCTCCAGTTCCCCCAACTTTCACCATGGCCGATCGACGCGGATACTCTTTTCCTCCCACTGAGCTTGACCGAGGCAGCCAATGGCCAACCGGCACCCAACACTCCTCTCGTTATCCCGCGCCGTCAAATGCCTACCAAGGGGTGCCGGCCAGTAGCTATCCATCGATAGCGGGTACTACCCACAATATGGCGTCAGTGCACCCATCTGTCCAATATGGAGTAAACGACTACACCGGAAATTTCCCGCCATCTGTGTCAAGCCAATACACAGCGGCGACGCCGAATGCATACCACCAACCACGGCAAAGTTACCCACCTCAGGATTACGTTCATCAGGCACCAAATGCAGTGTCTCACTACACCGTACCATCGCAACAATATCCCGCGCCGCAACAACAACCTAGTATTCATCACACCTCCCCGTATTATGGACGCGGCGATTCCCAGTATCAGCAACCACAATATCCAGCATCGCCTTCGCGGCCATTTTCGTGTGACCTGTGTGCATTATCATTCAATAGACAGCACGACTTGAAGCGTCACAGAGAAACGCATTCAGGGGAGAAACCATTCTTGTGCAATGGGGGATGCGGAAAGACCTTCACCCGCAAGGATGCGCTGAAGAGGCACCAGGCATGTTTATTTCCCGTCATCGGATGAACAAGCTGCTCACCATATTCCAGCTGGTGAAACACTGCGGGCACGAAGAAGAGATATCTTGACAACCAGCTATCGTAAGCGGTTTAATGAGGAGGTCAGCTCTCCCAACAACATGTCAATTGTGACTGATAGCCGGCCGCCTTGCCAGTTTGAACCGCTATGTCATTAGTATCATATTAATCTCGTCCTGATCTCCGAGGCCTCTCAGTGATGGACAAGAACTATGCTCACCCTTGCATACGTACTGTAAATTATGAACATACGTATTTTCCAGATTTGAGGTCTATCACATACGGGAAGGGGTGCATTGCGTTTGCTCATGTAATACAATTTGTTGAGTGTATAACTATTGTTCTGGTCCGTGATCGATAATTTTCTCCAATATCCACGCATCTTGGGGTGTAATCTTTTTGTAGTAATTTTTGTGAATGCCGGCTTCGCTGAAGCCATGGTTCTCATAGAACCTCTTGGCATCCCCATTGGAGACCTGTACGTGGAGAGATATGCGCTTGATTTTGGGCTTGTTATGGCAAGACGCAGCGTCAACGATGCGCTGCAGGGCTTGAGAGCCCAACTTCCGGGATCGATAAGGCTTTTGTGAGGCGAGGATCAGCGTAACTGATCTATCTAGACGGAAACGACGACTTACGGCGAGGATACCCAAGGTTGTCAAGTACAACTCCTTGTTTTCAAGCCTACAGCAGATATTTCCGACGGGGACATCGTTGAAGTAAACTAATGTTCCTGATAATGTGAGAAAGTGATCCAATACGGCTACCTTATCGAAGAGACGGACCGAGTTGGCAAAAGTCTTCAACCTCGGGTTGCAAGATGTCCTGATAGTACTTGTCGCTATATTTTACGGGAAACAAGACTGAATTGAGCTTGCGGACCGTCCCTATGTTTTGATGGGTTAACGACGCGAACGACACGCGTCCTGCTGGCACAGGGGACTCTGAGCTTGCCATGATGCAGCGCTGGCAGAGTGCGAAGGGGTAGGCTGTGTGGACAACGTGGACAACCAACGTGGCTGTTGTCCGTGGGAATGCTCTACTATGTCCAAGAAAGGGGGTATATTGCTAACATCACCTT
Source organism: Boletus bicolor (assembly GCA_003316205.1). NCBI lineage: Eukaryota > Fungi > Basidiomycota > Agaricomycetes > Boletales > Boletaceae > Boletus > Boletus bicolor. The sequence continues at coordinate 18,257 of QFEM01001935.1, forward strand.
TGCTTGGGAAGACGTACATCTTTGTGGTTACTGCTCAATTCTCTCTTATCAACCTCCGTAAGTTTCCATCAGTTGACGCAACTTTACAGGGTCCAGCTGTCAGGTGGAACTCTCAGGAGAATCCCCAACGCTGCGCTCATCAAGGTTTGACAGCACCAATAATTCCTCTTTGACAATCCCTAAATCGATGGGTCACCCCCGTAAGTCCGCTGGGTTGGCCATATTCGTTCAATCCTGCGATAACAAACTACAGTATAATTGGTCATAATGCATGTGATTAGGACCGGAAGTTACGCGTCATGAGAAATATGGACTACATTCAGTGCTCAACTTTGCAGCTATGCGTTATACGTTATCTCTTATGTTGTAATGTGATATTGAATCTTGTCAGGTCAATTCATGGTACTAGCCATATTTATCTCGTCGTCATGGCGTATGTTGTTCGGGTGTAATGCATTCTCCCTGATGCCAGCCCCACAGCTATCTCAAGCAGTACCTATTGTCGGTCAGTTTCGAATACAAACTGATAGTTGAGGTGTTACTACAGCCTTGCGGGGTGTGCAAAATCTGCAGAGTTGATCCTTTTACAGCCTTTTCTCCGCATGTGACAGCCTGGATTCTAAACGACTTGCCGGAAAGTTGGACGTACATCTCCAATAGGCAACCTTGTTTGATGTACCTGGTTGACATCTTGTTCCGGTACTAATCACACACTGCTTTGCTGGTCAGAACTTCCAATCACGGGAAAAATCAACTTCCTGTTGCTCCATTTCGGACAATTGAGCCGCCCAGTCCGATCGTCTGGGATAGGCTACTTTTTCATATCTCAGACATTCTGCTCATGGGCTTCATCCGCTTTGTGGCACACTCTCGGACACCACAGCCTCGCGATTTCTACATTTGGTCCCATGAACTATTTGCCGACCCCATCTCTTTTAGTTCTTTTGAATACCAAGCGTACGGCAACCAATCGAGAATATGTCGAGTGGAGTGATATTTCTTGGCTTAGTCTTATCATTGTGATCACCCAGTGGAGTTAGTTCAAGCTGTTGCTTAAATAACTGGCATTTCAAGAAATGTGTCTGGATTGTTCGGATATTTCCTCACTGCCCAGGCTCCGCTTGCAAAGTTTGGATCCAGCCATCCAGGGCGAGTAAGGTTTCATGCCGACTATGTCGGCAGTTTCCCCTAAGAATGCAGGTTCGTAGAATTGAGTCCCAGTAACTTATCTAAGATCCCATCGAAGCGCTAGTCAACCAGAACGTCGTCGTGACGGGCGCGACAGCACGGAACACAGGTATGTGGTTCCTTATTCGCGAGATGTCTCCCATACCTCCTAGGGTATATCAGCACACTGTGCAAGGAATGGAAATATGCATCCCCAGCTGCGTCCAGGGCCGCAGAAGTGGCACCAAAAAACAAAGGGCCCAGCGGGGATTTGAAACAAGGGTTGATATCAGGCACACTGTCGACATTCATTGCATATTGCTCGCGCAGGAAATCTGCCACCGCTCGTAATGAGAGTACACCTCAGCTGAGAAACACACTGAAAGGACATCGTGCAACCACCGCTGAGCGAGGGGGGGGATGCTCGAAATCGACTTGTGACGCACCCAAAGGCTCGTCAGCAGATGGCAAGCAAGGCCCGTCAGGCTGAACTGATGATCATAACGAAAGAATCAAGTCACAGCCAGCCAACCAGCCAAGGCCGATGACAGCATCACAGTCCATGTCGGACACAACGTCAACTGCAATGCTGACCGCGAAGGATTCCTCGCCATAGAAAGATTCAACAAGACAACAATTTTCGCTATCAAGATTCGTAACAGCATACCTGGAAGCTGGTCTCAAGGGTACCAACGTCTTGCTCACCGACCGGTCGAAACGGCTCTCCAGAAACGGCCGCTGCAGAGGCTTCAGGTTTTTAGAAGCTCCACAAAGGTATACATCATCGACAGGGTTATATGAAGGTACAGGGACTTTGGTGCGCAACCTGTCAATGCGGGGCCCCTTGGACCCTGAGGCCTGATGTGCGGTGGGGGGTCAAACTGTCATTTGCTTGTGCTTGCCGCACGGAAGCGACCGGGGGCTGCATGCCAAAGATGTCGAACGATTAGCCTAGAGTACAGCATTGATCATGGACGAGATGTGGGGTGCGATGGCTACAGTATTGGAACATCAACAAGTTAGCGCGGTAATCAAAACAATGCGACGAGGAAAACGAAGAAGTACAAAGAAGAGTCATGATAGCTGTTAGTACAGGTCCGCAGAGCTGGCATGGGTATGTATACACCGTCTGTTGTTGCGCCGTGAAATTTATTTCAGCGTGATTTCGTCGGGGAGAAGGGGGGGCGAGAGCGGCGTTTGCGAGGCGAACGCAGTAGTTGATCAAGATACACGTCGTCGTAGCTGCGGAAAACGCATTGACCGTTTTCGTGGTCGGTGAGGGTAGCCCAGACGCAATGCCAGGACCGATCTTCGCAAAACTTGAATGCCACACCGGTGTGATTTTGGTCCCACCGCTGCTCTCTCTGTTTTGAGTCGAACGCTTTGTCGGTTAATGTGATGAGAACGCAGTTCTCGATGGTGAAGGCAACGTCGAGTGAACCATCGGCGGCGTCAAGGAGGGACGCTAAGGTGGGATCCATTTCGAGGTCCTTGGGAAGACCGCTGTATTGCATTAATGCGAATCTGGTGACAGCATCTTGGCGGACTCACCGATGTATTGGGTCGTATCCGTCCACGAGAATCTGATAGGTGGTATCATCTGAGAAGCATAACTGCATGCTCGGGTGCCTGGATGAGCGGCGTATTTTGGTGAGGACCTTTCCAACGAGGATGGATGGGTCGATCCCGACGCTATCTAGGCGTAACGGGACGGGACGGCGCCGGGGCTTCATCGGGGATGGGGGGGTGCTGGTGTCCACAGAGCTGAGTTCTGAGCTCGAGGTGGTGGAGTTGGGCATTGCGCAGGGAAGGGTATTATAGGCGGGGGCTGGGAGGTCCACATACGGTGTGGACAATGGAGGCAAAAATAATGACAGTGACGAGATTCGAACTCGCGCGGGAGACCCATCACGGATTGAGGATGGACCTAAACGTGACGCCGTAACCACTTGGCTACACTGCCGTGTTGAGAAGTGGGTACGGTGGATAATGGGGTGGTGGAGGGACTCGCCCTTTTACGGTGGAGTGAAGCGAGCGGGAACAAAAGACGAGGACGACCATGCACCCGACGCACCCCCGCCCCATCGGTCCACGAAATCCCCCTCGCTCACAGTCCCCCTCCATACCCGAAACTCGCCCACTCTACATTCGCAAAGTCGCACCAGATCCTTCTTCCCTCCGTCCCCCATCGCCCACATCAGTCCCCCTCTCCTCCTCCCCGTCCCCCTCCCGTCCCCTCCTCCCCGGCGCTTCCCTCGCGCCCAGGGCCAACGGCTCACGCCCGAAGCTACAGCTCCCTCTCTCAGGCGCCGTAAGCGAGTACTATGCAGGTCCTTCCCTCATCCCTCCTGGCTTAGATGGAGAGAACCCCGGCGGCGCTACCGTCCGTCCCCCAATCCAAATCCAGACCCCCTGCCCTCCCGGCCCAAACGACATCAGCGAGAGCACCATCGACCAGCTCGTCGCCAGTTTCGATAAAGCCACCTTCGATTCATACACCCCCACCGAGGAGACCTCTACCCAACAGGCGTTCCAGCGGTGGTCTGATGGTGTCTTGGAGGAACTATCTAGATTGGGCGAAGGTCAGGGTGGTGCCGTCCACAAAGTCAGAGATATCCGAACAAACAGAATCTTTGCTCGAAAGACAATCACCACCCGTGAAGCCCCTTTGAAGCAGCTCGAGCGTGAGCTCTCCATCTCCTCCACCTCCAAACACATCAACATCATTCAGTTCTATGGCGCCTACATGTCTCCCTCCTCCAGCGAAGTCAAGGTCATGATGGAGTACTGTGCTGGTAGAAGCTTGGAAGCTGTCAGCAAACGCATCAAAGAACGTGAAGCACGTATCGGTGAAAATGTCACAGGTCGCATAGCAGAAGGGGTGAGCCTTGTCCAGAAAGTCTCGCCGCTCACCCTTTGACATTCCGCTCAGGTCCTACAAGGCCTTGCCTACCTCCACTCTCTTCGAACAATTCACAGGGACATTAAACCTTCCAATATTCTCCTCACGGGAGAAGGTGTAGTTCGCCTCTGCGATTTCGGCGTTTCCGGCGAGCTCGTCAAGTCCCTCGCAGGGACCTTTACTGGAACTAGTTTTTACATGGCGGTAAGTTTACGTGGTCACCAAATCTCTATTTTGCTCACTTGCCACATAGCCCGAGAGAATCAGTGGTAAAGAGTACAGCATTCGCGCCGACGTTTGGTCGACGGGCATTACGCTCTTGGAACTTCTGCAAAATCGATACCCATTTCCAGAGGATTTGACCTCGATTGAGTTACTCGTCTACATCACTCAGGGGGAGGTAAGAACGTATGCCCAACCACACTTTTTACTTGTTAATATCCTCCTCAGCCTCCACAACTCACTGATGATGCTGAGGTGAGATGGTCCGACGAAATGAAAGCCTTCATAAAGCAAACGTATGGGCACCATTCATTGTTTACATCATCTACTCACTTGAATTTGTATACTCTCCAGTTTAATCGTAGATCATACCCTCCGTCCAACCCCCAAAGAGATGCTGACACACCCATGGATCGTCAGCATTATGAAGAAAGAAGTTCCAATGGCAAGGTGGATTCGTGAAGTTTGGGGATGGCATCCTACTCAGTCCAGAAATATGTATGTACGCTCTGCTGTGCCCGCTGGGTTATTTCGCTGACGTCTCTTCACCGTCCAATTAGGTCTGGTTC